>BACB01000187.1:0-191369 GCA_000338015.2 Ganoderma multipileum BCRC 37180 | reverse complement strand
CTTCGAACTTCTTCATTGCCTTGATAAGCGACGGAGGGGCGCTTTCTACGTGGTCTGCAAGCTGGTCGCGCATATCCACTAGCAATGACAGACATCGACGGGCGAGACGATAGCAATCCTGTTTATTCGTCTGAATATGCTGCAGAATGGGTTGTCAGCGACGCCAGTCGGCCATGTCCACATCAACGACCGAACGTACTTGAATTGTCTGGAAAATCAACAACAAGATCGAGGCGGCTGCCTTCCCTGGGGTGAACTGCAACATATCTGAAATATCCCTCGTCACAGAAGAGGCGGTGATAAGAGCACTGAGTGCATCATCAGTCGAAAACTTGGATTTGATTGAGATGTATCTAGTAAGCGGCATATTGGCAGGATTTAACTGAGCTTAGACGACACGGGGGTGTGAAGATGAAGAGGGGAGCTTTGTACCGGATATATGCGTGGAGGGTCTGTGGTGGTTCAGAAGCGGCTTCTCCATCTCGAATAGCCCGTATAAATACCGTCGTTACCAGGTCCAAAGTGACACGATTGTCGCGGACGGGTGGACTTGTGGGATCAAATTGGCGGACAGAAACGCGCCACGTGTTTGATTCGGCGCCGCGAGCTGGAGGACGGGACTCGCAGTGCTTGCTTGTAAGTATCGCCATTAATATTGGGCTATAAGAATATGAGGGACGCTGGATCTTCTACGGAATGGGTTTCTCGCTCGAGCGGTAAAGAGTTGAACTGAGGTAAAAGTGGCAGTTGCTGCAACGCCTCGCTCAACCACGATAGAAAGCTTACGTAAGTTAAAACATAGCCCTGTTTAGAATCCCAACCTCAATTTAGGGTTATTTCTTATTTAGGAAGTTAGCCGAAGAAACTTTGCACGCGGAGATCTCTGCGATTCGAAGCCGCGAACGGGCACCACTTGACGACTTTACCTCCCTCTCCTTCTTCTGTCTTCTACTTAATGGGCAAGAAGGCCGCAAAATCAACGAGGAAGTTCGCTGCTAGCGGGCAGTTGAAGAAAACGATCCAAGCGCGTCGGAAACACCGCGACATCAAGAAAAAGGCGGAGAAGAGGCAGGCTGGCAAAGGCAAAGGAAAGCCTGTTGCAGAAGACTCAGATGTGAGCGACGCGGAGGATGAAGGGGTTGAGGAGACGTCTGGAAAGTGAGTCGCTTCTCGTCTGGGTCAGCACTAGTCGTTTACCGTACCCACTAGGTTCAAGGGAATGTCTGTGGATGACTTCCTTGGTGGCGGGTTCATGCAAGGGGAGAGTGACGATGACAATGGTGCTGTGAGTGTCTTTGCGACGTGTATATTTACCTTTTCTCAAGTGTCCGTACGAATAGAGCGGAGACGACGGCCTGGAGGAGGATGAGGAAGAGGAAGGCTCGGAAGGCGGAGACGACAATGAATCTTTCGCAGATGTAGACGACCTCGAAGGTGTGTGTAGCCTCGTTTTACTCGGGTGATTGCCCTAATATATGATCAGACGAGGGCGAGGCGCATCTCATCGAGCTTTCGAACCTTGCGGAGAAGGATCCCGAGTTCTATAAGTACCTTCAAGAAAACGATCAGGAGTTGTTAGACTTCAAGCTTGATGCAGGCGGCGACGAAGATGAGGATGAAGACGAGGATGCCATGAAGGAAGATTCCGCTCCAGTGTTGACGAAGGACATCCTCCAGCAATGGCAAAAGGCGCTGCTAAACGTGTGTTTTTAGTTGATTCAATTCGCTGGCGTGAACCAACCTGTGGCATTTCCTCCCCTAGCACCGATCCTTGAAAGCCCTTCGAAAACTGTTGATCGCATTCCGGTCAGCAGTCCATATGAACGACGAAGACCAAGCGCTCTCATGGAGAATAGACAATTCAACAGGCAAGTCGTCATTCTTCAATTTGTTTGGCACTGCCTTACCACCAGACGTCAAGTCTACCTCAAGCTCGTCACCACCGCGCTTCGTTATACGCCTATGGTACTAGCGCATCACTGTCCTTCGCGACCATTACCAAACGGCAAATTGTGCGTCATTGTTTCCATTTTCATATCATACCTACGTTCATACCGTACGACAGCAAGGCACCCACACAAACAACCAAATGGAAGACCTTGCAAAAGCTCATCTTGTCGTACTTCCATAATGTTCTGCACCTGATGAGCCAGATCTCCGACGTTGAGGTGCTACGTCTTGCCTTTAGTGAGACAGCGAAACTCGTGCCCTACGTGACAAGCAGTCGTAAGACAGTGAAGCTCTACTTGAAGGTACGTACATCCTTCGGTCTGGGAAGAACATCCGTTGATCCTATTCCTAGACGTGTTTAGACTTTTGGGCGACCGCCGAGGACAGTGTGCGGATATCTGCGTTCCTGTCTGTACGGCGACTGGCAGCCGCGACGGACGAGTCAATTCTAGACACCGTGCTCAAGGTATGCCTCCCCTACCCACTGAAGACGATTAGCGACTCACTCGCAGGCAATGTTGCTCCCAGAACACTTACATGACACTAGTGCGGTCATGCAAATCGACGAGTCCCCATACTCTCCCCGCGATCAACCTCATGAAAAACTCGGCGAGCGAGCTCTTTTGCGCAGACCATGCAGCATCGTACCAGCACGCCTTCGGATACATCCGTCAGCTCGCCATCCATCTGAGGACCAGCATGAAGACGAAGACGAAGGAGGCATATAAGCAAGTGTACAATTGGCAATACGTCCACTGTATCGACTTTTGGGCCATCGTCGTTGCCCGTGCGTGCAGCAAGGACACACTGATCGAACGCGGCGGCGAGGAGAGCGAGCTGAAACCGCTGATCTACCCGCTCGTGCAAGTTGCACTTGGCGCCGTTCGGTATGCGCAACATTACCTAGACTCGTCATACTGTTTATGCCAAATCTCATTCCTCACTTCAGACTCCTCCGCAACGGACGTTCCTACCCTTTCCACATTCACATCATGCGCTCGATCCTGCACCTCACGAAGCACGCAGGCACCTACGTTCCGCTCGCACCGTACCTCCTGCCCATCCTCACCTCCACGCTCTCCCCCTCCTCAAAACCAAAAGCATCAACACTCCGCCCGTTCGACTTCGACACGCACATCCGGGCCCCGCAGCAGTACGTCAAAACGCGCGTCTACAACGAGGGCCTTGCGGAGGAGGGTGTCTTCCTGCTTGCCGAGTACCTCGCGAGCGCGCCGGTGCATGGCAGCATCGGTTTCCCCGAGGTGACCGTGCCGATCGTCCTGCTTCTCCGCAAGGCCGTCAAGGGCGCGAAGCAGGGCAAGGGCACCGCCAAGTCCAAGGAGGCGGCGCTCGCGAAGGCGCTCGTCGAGCGCGTCGAGGAGAGCGCCAAGTGGGCGGAGGAGCGCCGCAAGGGCGTGCTCTTCGCCCCGGGGAAGCTCGGGGAGGTCGAGCGGTGGGAGGACGACCTCGCCGGCAGGCTCGACGACACACCGCTGGGGCGGTACGTGAAAGTCCAGCGCAAGGCGAGGGAGAAGCGCAGGAAGCTCATTGAGAAGGTGCGTGTTGCTTCCGTCGCTCCCTCCTCTGCGCCGCATCCCCATGTGCCCCTCGAATGTCTCTCCGCTGCGCGCGCTGTGGCGCAGAGTTCGGAGCGGGGCGAGCCGGCGCCGCGTGGAGATTCTCCTTACAGGATGCTGATTCCTAATCTCTTTCATCCAGGCGCGGCAGGGCGAAGGCGAGATCCTTGAAGACGACTGAACGCCGCCGCGTTACGCCACGGCCGTGTGAAGCCTCCAGTGGGCCGTTCCCACTTCATTGCATCTGTGGGTTGCCGGGCCATTACGCGATGTACCCTCGAACCCAAAACGGAGTTCGGTGCTGGGGATATTACTTCCCCGTGCGAGTGCGTAGGATGTTGGGACAGGGCAGCGGCTCCGCTTTGTACTCCCATGGCTCTCTAATTCAGGGGAGCGTCGAACTATCGTGGAACACAGCGCTCTCACCTGTCATTGACCGCTTGCCGGCAACTGTCATAGACAAACCTTCTCCCGCGAGCCTTTCCGTGAGGCCCATCGATGCAGCAACGAGGTAATTAGACTGCCACATTGGATCAAGATAAGGTTGATTACTGAGCTGGTAGACGGAGTTCCCGTGCGAGTAAATGGACAAGTAGACTACGTGGGCCCGGGAATAAGCTCTGAATGAATAGCATCCTGCCTGCGTCCATTTCCTCCTTCGAAGACTGACTAAGGCAGCAGGGCGGAGGCGTGCCGAAACGGTGCATCTTGAATTCGCCCGTGGAAAGCGCATAGAGTGCATGTGTAGATGGACAACGCGCTCTCCTGCGTCTTAGGTAAGAGAACGGAGGAGAAGAGAAGGAGAGAACGGGCCGCTCACTGTTTAGTGAGAATTTGCGACGGGTTGGGTCGACGGACGCCGTTAGAGAACTACCAGATGTTGAAGAATATCTTCCACCAGGGCCGGGCGATACCTTGTGCACTCTTCTCGAAAGCTTCGAGGAGACGCGTGTAGTGGTGAGGCATGGAAGCTGGCTTGAGAATCTTGTCTGACAGAGCATACTGAGAAAAAGCGGATTGTATCAGCCATCCTCGCGTGTTCGAAGCGGAATGATCAGAAAATCCGAGGCAGGCGGAGCGGGCAAGTCTTCAATGAGGAAGTAGGGCTCCTCCGACGATTTATCAGTTCACGTTCGTGAGCAAATGTTCCATAAAAATGACCAGTCAATGTCCGCCGTTTGGCAGTTTGGAAGTTTTGAAACCTTGCCACGAGTCAAGGCCCGACTTCAATCAATATGACAGCGAAAATTGGAATGAGGATGCAAAGGCAAGTATAGGCTGTACCACACGGTAGAAACGGTGCAAAGATTCTCCCCGTGCCTCTTCTTTGCTCATTTCAACCAATATTCAGATCTGAACCTTGAAGGTGATCACCAAATCCTCCGCCGCAATCTTCTGAGTTCAACAGCAAATTCCCTGCGGCGCTGAACGCGTGAGACGAGAGCATGTGCTCACCTTCTTCTTGAACTCATCGTTCTCCAGCGCACGAGCTGCACGCACGGCCGCAGGCGTGAGGCTGGGATGCTCGGCGAGCGATGTGAGGAAGGTCTTGAGCTGGACGTTCGGCCGGAACGGGTCTTCGGCCCATCTTCCAGCTATCTTCTGCATCTGGTGCTTAAGACCTAGTGGTGCGGCCGCCATGATGGTTCACGATGATCGAACCCAGGGTGCAGAGGAGAGAAGCGAGCGGGCCTGCGGGGAGAGAAAGCAAAGGGACGGACAGCTGAACTTGGTCTGAACGGACCAAAGAAGTGACGCAACTCCCCCCCACATTGGGGCAGTCGGCGTTTGCCGGCCACTTGCTGAAAAGGAAATTGACCAAGATGATCTCTTGACCTCTCCCACCATCACCGAATAATCGCACAGTAACTACCGTGGCCTTGTCAGGTCTGAGTGTCTCTGGAGATGATGGATTCGGAGTGAAAATGGTGAACGCTGATCCACGGCGCCGCGATGGCTGTAACGAAAAGTGAGGAAATCTCTCCCAATTGCCGCGGCGCTGATGCCATGTCGCTAGACGGGGCACTATACTGCAGTAAACTCCGCCTGGAGACCGGGGAGCTTCCGGGACTCTGAGTTTCAAGTCTTCCGTATTATCGAGACGCCAGAACGTGAGCTATTCAAGGGAATTTCCCGTGACCAACAGCGTATGACACTTCTACGGACCCTTCAAAGCATTGATCTTCGCAAATTCTCATAGCTCCGGCGACGGTCGCAATACAGGATGACGAGAGAGAGCGAAAACCCAGGAGGCTCTCCCGCTCCAAATCACCGGCTTACTCACAGTTTTTCTGAATCCGCATGCGAGCCACGCGGTGCAGACCACAATTGGCTCGAAGAAGCAACCACCCTTGGATTGTCAAGCTCCCGCACTGGACGACATTACGACGTTCCTATTCCACGAATGGGATTCTGTCCAGCTGACCAGCCCACATACGTGTGTGAATGGCCACCGCCTCGTGTGGAGTGACATCGACCCCGACCATCCGAGGGGCACTGCGCATTCGAGCCACCCTTGCACATGGACGATGAGCGATTGCGGATTGCGCTCCGAGATATGCTCACGGCACCCTCCATCTACACATTAGCCCTCGTGAACGCACACGACAGGCGAATGCATGCGATCGCCGCCAGCCTCGTGCCCCCACTACTTGGTCTCCGCCGGCTTCTCGTTGCCCTGACGTACTAGCAAGAACGGACTCCGGGACGGTCCCGCCTTCAGGAAGGAATGTTCTCGGACGATGGAGCATCGCATTCTGTACTCGTTTCCGGGAGCGTGGCGCATGGTCAGTGGATTTTCTCATGGAAGGCTAGATAGCCTAATCTTGTCCATAGTACCTACCTTCGCTAAGCTCCGACGGATGCGTCATGGACAACAGATGACGAACTCGTGTGCTACTGGCGCAGCTATTCCTTGTCACTGCATCAACCCTAGTAGCTATCTATTGACACTAGTACTATTAATGTTTGAAGTCTGAACGCGACGCGTCTTCTCCGGACTTCGGCCCTAGTTTGTGGTGGGATGCGGAGCATCACACAACAGTAGCCAGCGTGTAATCGTTCCAATGCTCTAGGTTGTTCGAGCAATATAAGGTCCTCGTAAGGAAAATTCTAGTGTAAGGAGAATTTTGAATCAACATCATAACGAGGTTTGCGAAGAAGGGGCTCTGCGAAATATTAGAGGTGAGACCTAGACGGTTATTTCCAGGTGGGGGCGCGAGCTGACATTTTCTTACTCGGATCACGGTGACCTGACCTCCTCAGCCTCAGGCTGCTCGAGTGAGCCATATTCTTTCCCCCACTCGCCAACATCAAATCATCCAAGTCTCTCTGCGACATACCGGTTTCTTCCCCAGATTCGCGCCGAATTTGGCAGCGAATGGCCAACCCGTTTTAGGTCATAGACCGTCTAAAAGGCGCATTTAGTGAACTGGAAGTCTTAAAGAGGACATCATGTAACCGTCATTGGTGGTACCCGGCTTTGAGCGATGTCGTCATTGGTCAAGCCAACCATCACGAGAAGACACCGCTCAGAAGCTGAGGGGATCCTCCTCGTACCAACTTGTCTTGGAGCTCACTTCGACGACTGTCATACGAGGCACGGATTCCCTTCGAACACTCAGAAGTGTGGGTCAAGGCAAGTCAATGAATAGGAGAATATTGTCTCCAGAACTGCGAGCTGAGCGATTGAGTAAGGTTCAACGCGGATTGCACAGCTGATTTGTTTTCCCGTACTTACATAGCACCTGTGCCGCATTACGACATAAGCGTCGCGACGGTTGCGAATTACGTGCACTGCACAGGGGTTGAGCAAGCTCTATGCCTTAGCAAGACCATGTGCTGGTGAGTTTTCACCATCTGGCGTCACTTTGGCCTCGCGAGAACTTGCATTCTTTACAGCGGCAAGTGTTGCCTCAAGTTTTCTGGTTGCAACCGTCCTCGGCACCCAATACATGTATGGCGCCAATGCTCCCGCCAGGGTCCGGTTTGGGCGGATCGCGTCTGGAACCAACCGCGACGTTTCGGTGGCAGAGGCGGTGCATGTTATTGGCATTTTGGCGCGCTGCTAAGCTATGCTCGTCAATGTCAACCCGCGCCTTCGTCGGCGCGTCGTTGCCAACCTCCAACTCCTCCCAGCTCCTCCTCTCTTCTCCCCGACGACACGTCTTGGAACGACTTGACCGGCCATGAGCTGCTGCGGTGAACCCTCCCACAAATCGGAGACCGCGCAGACCGCGCAATATGTCACTCCCTTCCAGACGCAGCCTATCACGCAGCAGCCCGGCCCTCAGCCCAACCTACAGTGGCAGCAGCCCAACGTCAACGAGAAGGGCTTCCAGCCCCAGCCCGGCGCAGGGCCGTCTCCCCCACCTCAAGCCTACGGTGGGTGGGAGAAGTCTAGCCCAAACCAGCAGACGACGTTCCAACCGTACGTTCCTCAAGGATCTCCCCCTCCCGTCGCGTACCCGAATGGTGCTTTGCCACCTCAGCAAACGGGTTCTCCTCCCCCTGGCTCGAACACCAGTCCGTTTAGCCCATATGGAGCACCAGCGCCCGTACAAACCCCGCCGTTGGCTCGCATCCCCGAGCAGCGCAGCGTGCCGATGACGGTAACGACGCGTGGCCCGAGCCCACCTTCGATGTCCCAGCAGCTGTCATTTGCCGCCGATGAGGGCAAGCTCTCGGTTTCTATTGACTTCGGTGCGTGGATTCTTCGGTTGTTTCCGCTCGAAGAAGGCGGAGAAAGCTAATTTTCATGTACAATCAGGTACGACGTTCTCGGGTGTTGTAAGTGCTCGGCTGCAACGCTTCGGTCCATGCGTTTCTGAGGCATCACTACTCTAGGCATATGGATCATCCCGTATCGCCGCCGGCAAAGTGCAACAAATACTGAATTGGCCAGGCTCCTTTGAGACCTTCAGGAAAATCCCGACATGTCTTCTGTATGACCAGAACGGAGAGGTTATGGCATGGGGTATTGAAGCAAAGAACGCGGGGCCCATGCCGGGTGCGGTCAAATGTGAATGGTGCGTCCAATCCTCGCATGTGCCTACTCCGGGTTGGTGACCGATCTGTTTTCTAGGTTCAAGTTGTTCCTCGAGCCTCACGCGCTTCGGGATTCAAGTAACGTTGATCCCCGCCTTCCTGCTTTGCCGGTAAGGAGTACATTCAGCGGTAGTTTTCTGGTGCTTATCCTCTCCGATAGCGCGGCAAGCGTGCTATTGATCTCATCGTCGACTTCCTGTCATGCCTCTGGGATTACGCTAAGCAGCAGATCACCCGCGAGATCGGTGCAGTCGCTGACCTCGGTGTGTCCCATCTGTTTCGAGCGTTCCTCGGCATCCTCACCCTGCCTCGTGTGTTGTAATTATTATCAGATTCCGCGGACGTATGGCTTACCGTGCCTGCTGCCTGGGATGCCACCGGGTGCCAGATGATGCGCGATGCTGCAATTTCCGCCGGACTTGTCCGCTCGGCCAGGGCTGGCGACCACGATTGGAGAGACCGTCTGCGGATCATTACGTGAGTAGACAGCTTCCCTGCTCTGGCTGTATCTCTAATTGACGGCGTTCCATGCAGCGAGCCTGAAGCCGCTGCAGTACACTGTGCCAACCTCACGGATGTGCACAAGCTGACCTCCAATCAAAACTTCATGATCTGCGATGCCGGTGGTGGTACCGTCGTACGTGCCTATCGCTCCACAATGCCGACAGTCCCACTAATTGAGCCTTTGCTCCAAAGGATCTTGCCGTGTACAAGATTATTGGCATGCTCTCCCAGTTGGAGATCGCGGAGATGTGCGCTCGGTCGGGCGCAAATTGTGGTTCGCTTTTCCTGGACCTGCGGTTCCGGGAACTAGTGAGGACGCTCCTCGCCGATCACCCGGTGCACCTCGACCCAATCAGCTTGGCGAACTTCATGGAGCACTTTAGTGAAACCGAGAAGCTAAGATACACCGGCCAGGAAGACGATGGTGAGATTCCGCAGTTTCTGGCCAATGCCTCGGGGCCATCTCTTCATACCTCCCTCTCCGGGACAGAAGGGGCCGGTGAGTGAACAGGGCGTTTTCTAACGGGGACCTTACAGACAAGATGTTCCACTTCACCTGTTTTAACGTCGAGGATCCGGACGATCCCGCCGTCGGCCTCGTCAACGGCGAAGTGACGATTCCTGGCAACCTTCTCCGGCGGGAAGTGTTCGACCCAGTTGTGAACCAGGTGCGTCTCGCCGATCTGTTAATAGCCGACTGCACACCGTAGTCCTCCCGCCCTTGTCGTTCCTGCTCGCGTTTCCCAGAATATGTGACTTACGGCATAATGTCGCTTCTCCCCCGGACAGGTTTTGGAACTCATCGAAGCTCAGACGAAGAAGGTCGATCAGCGCCTCGATGCCCTCCTTCTCGTGGGAGGTTTCTCAGGTAGCGAGTATCTCTTCCGCAGGGTCAAGGTGCGTGTCCCTTTTCGCTTATTTCACGGGCCCCGCGTCAAGTTCTCAAACGTCCTATTTTCGTCATGGTCAGGAAGCGTTCGGCTCCCGGATTAGAGTCATTGCTCGGCCTTCGGATTGCGATACGGCCACCGTGCGAGGCGCGGCGCAGTATGGCTTGGCTCGCCGGCCGCTCGTATCCAGTGTCATTGCGCCACAATCATACATGCTGAAGGTGCGGGTGCAATCTCCGTCATCATGGTGGTTAGCGCGCTCAAATACTCGTGTTCGCGCTATCGTCATGCAGGTGAAATTGCCTGCGGAGCAGGAAGACTGGCTCAAGAGACCAGCCTATATCCGGGAGAACGATGCTGGTGTCTCAATTTGCGAAAACAGGTATGGGCTCGATCATCCACTAGAGATCCGCTGGAGGCCGTAAAGAAACTGAATCCGAGTTCCAAACAGACTGCAGTATCTGGTCGCGAAGGGCGCGATTTTGCGTAAAGCGTATGTCGTACTTTTAGTGTCCCGAGCTGCCCGCCGCATAGTTTGATGACCGTATTCATTGCGATTGTGTAGGCAACGTCTCAAGACCACGTTCTGGTAAGCCGGGCTTTATAGGCTCTGTACTACTCTCTGCACGCGGGCGGCCTCCTGACCTCCCTTCCCCAGCAAATTCTCACAAACAGCGAGCGGTAAGTCCGCCCTTCGGAAGCTGTGGCACCCTGCCGTGCCTCGCTCTCCTGACCCTGAGAGCCCTTGCTGACGCGTCTGCGCAGACCGGACGTTTGTCGCGACTCTGTACACCTCAGACAGCGATAAGATCATGCGGTACACAGATGAGGTGAGCACCGTCAGCGCGCCTCGGCACGATCGGAGTGGGGGCGCATCTCTCTGGGCTGTCCCTTCCTCGCGTGCAATAGCACTGACGCTTTCCTTGCGCGGGTGACGTACAGGGTGAGATCATGGAATTGTGCAAGTGGACGATCGATCTCGGTGCGCTTCCGAGCTTCCAGCAAAACGCAAGTACGCCAAATTCGAACGGATTCTACACCGGTGTGTCTTTCAATCTTCCTCTTTCGTTGGCAAACAGCGCGGGCGCGCTCGTGCAGGAGGTCCAGGCAGGACACAGCGACACACTGGAAGCGGCGAGGCTCGTTCCGGCGCAGGCACCAGTTGCCTTGTCGCCTTCTATCCATTCGCGCGTGCAATATCGCTCTTGCCACCACCGTCTCGAGGTCTTCTGGCGAGGCGCCTGCCAAGTTTGCTTGCGAAAGAACGTTATGGTGGGGCTGTACTGATGATGTTATCTCCTTCCGTGGCTATCGTGCAGAATTCGAGCTTGGGCTGGAGCTGGACAGCGCCGAGGTCCGCGGTGTCCTGATTTACCAGGGCCAGGACTGGGGCCGCGTCGTCTTCGATTACCGCGCCTGAGCCTCTTGGGCGGTGGAACAATTGATCATTATCGCAGGTGTGGAGAACAGGGCGACCCCAGCAGGACACGCTGCTTCTGAGCCGTACGGAGACGCACACTCAGAAGCGTTGTTGTCATGGGGTTCTACTCTCCACGCTCCGGCGCATACCTGTCGTCGGGTTTGGATATGCCTGTCACAAGTGTGCGTGTATGGTATCACACTACTACTCTTTTACCCTTCCCCACTGCTATTCTATTCTTATTCTCATCGCATTCCGGTGCTCTTCGATCGCGGGGCGTTTGTTTGAGAGCTGGGCATTACCCAGCTCGCGGGCTGGGGTCCACTGTCCGGCAGGCGGAGGTGAGTGTGGACGGTGCTTCTCGATCGCTGGCCCCGTTCGTCAAAACCAATCTCACCATTCAGTGTGCAGCCCCACATGAGCATCCGCATTACCTAGGGCGGCTTCCGTTGTCGCTGGCACCAAGGCACGGCTGTCCGCTTCGACTTGCCCACTCAAGACAGATTTTTCGAGTCCGTGGCCGCGATGTCACGATGTTCCTGCAGGGCCCTATGCAATAACAATGCGGGGTTACCGGGACCAATCCGTGAATGCTCTCCATCCACTAGCCTACTACGTAGGGAGGCCATCATCGGGGCTACATCGGGGCTCGCTCCCCTGTTCCTCTGTTACTCGATGGGGCAGCTCCCGTGTTTCGCAAAATGATCTTCCAGCAAGAGAACCGGCGATCATTCGGTCGTCCAGTACTCGTTCTGAGAGACCTATGGCAAACATATTGCCAAAACCACCGACTCTGGACACAACGGGGATACAAATGCCTTCCAATCCTTCTGCCGATCGCTGTTGAGCAGAAACGCTGCTCTAGCCTCTATCGATGAATCCAATGAGGGTTCGCTATAGCCTCCGGGTCCTGAAGGCGGCTGCTCACAGGCAGGCAACGTACAGTATTGAGTACCCCATAAGACAAGCGATCCCTATGTAGCGGCCAGCGGCTGCAATGCGTTTGACAACGACGGAACCTACACCAAGGATACGGCATAGCCAGATCCACGCCCAGAGTGTCGGGCAGCAGCGCGGCCACGCGCCGCGCAAGTACTCGCTTGCGGGCGGCGAAGCCAGGTCGCCACCAGCTCGAGCCGAGACCGAGCGGCGGGAGGAGAGTGGCGATTATCTTCCTTTCCTTTCCCTTCCATCCACTTGGCCTCCATAGACGCACCGGCCTGTTTGCGTTAGTCCTCGTTTTCCCCCAGCGCCGACTTCGAGCTCGTGGCCTTCGGATCCGCTGCGGACGTCAACCCGGCGCCGTTCTGCATTGATTCCGGGACGCCAGGGGGCCAATTCTCCGGGGGACCTCCCGTCATGTCTGGAGTTTGCGGACGAGAGGCCCACATTCGTCCCTTCTATATCTCTCTTCTTTTCGTTCCGGGCGTGGAAATTAGCTGCCGTGTCTTCTCATGGGTTCTGGCGACGGCGGCCCTTCATGGAAGCCTCCAACATTGCCTCTCGCCACTGTGCGGTATTGCCACAATTAGCTCGATGCCCCAGAAGAAACGAGGCGCAATCTACCCACGGAGAGAAGAAAATAGGAAGGATGTTGATAAATGCGCATCACACTGATTCACAGTACGTACTTACGGCATTACTGGCTTCCCAATAGGTACGCATATAGACATGTCAACGCTTCTCTGCCCAGACAGACCATCGGCATACGTGGCATGCGCAGTGCGCACCGCAAGTCAACACTAGACTCCAGACCTCCAGCCAAGCTCTAGGAAAACAGCAGAAGCGCCTCAAGGCTGGTCCCCAGTCCCTTCTTTCCCTTCCAGCTATCCTTCCGTACCCACACAACGATCATACTGTATACCAGGCGTCGACGTTGAGGCGGAACCCCGCAGATGTGGATTACCAACCCACACGCCAGCACGCCCACACACAATTGGACCGATCGCAAGCCGCCTCGCCCCGTTCACATGGATGCTTCAGCTGCCCGGGTACAAATCAGTCGGGCTAGTTGTTCTGATCAGCCGATAGGATGGGGTAACCCTCAGACAATCGCGCCTCGGGATGGCGGGCGATGTGAGCTCGGCGTGATGCCAGGGCGCACCGGGCGACTAAGCCGCGGCGGGGCTTATCGATTCCATACACCCCCGTTCCCCGAACGCCTCTAGCAGGACCCGGAATTGGCCGTAGCGGACCATATGGGGACCGGGAACCATTATAGCCCGGAGTGAGTTCGAGCACTTCAGCAAGGACATCGCCCCTCGGCGACCCACCTTCGAAGGAGAGAATACGCAGCGGATGGGATTCGGAGATGGCAGTGGGAGCCTGAGGGATTCGGCTCGGAGAAGATGGGAGCGAGAGAGATACCGTGGGCCGAAGTCGACGGTTTTCGCAGCCTATTCAGTCCAGCATGCATGCGCAAGAGCCAGGTTGACGGCGCGGCGACGGGAAGCTGGCGGATGGGACCTTTGCGAGGGGCGTGTCACGTAAGTCCGCCACGGTCTTGCGTCTGATGTTGGGAGCTCCGCAAGCGTCTGTTGCACGCAAGCTGACGCACAGAAACAACAGATCTAGAGGGAGGCATGCAATTCAAGTTGAGGACCAGAGGCTCGGGTCCTTGTCAGACTCCCTGGGTCCGCCCAATCGGGGCGCTATAGCTTGGGGCAGGTGGACCAGCGAAGGCGCCACGGATCCGGGCCAAACTCAATCTCGGAGGCGGTCGCTCGTGGGTCTTCGGACGGGAAGAACTCGCGGCGTGTCAGTCAGCTCGGGATTCTGTCTGCTCACCAAACCGAAATGGATTAACCCAGCTCCGCCAGCGATCGTGCGTTCGCAGCCACACACGGCGTTACCTGGCGTCGCGTTGCCCACGCACTCCGTGCAGTCATCCGTTCCCGTCCAGGATTCCGGGGGGCTTTATTTTCCCCGACATACCCTTCGGCGTTTGCCTTACGTCGACTTGGTGGCCGCCCCTCTCGGGAGAGCCCGATATGATGTTGCCCCGTCGCCCGTCGCACTAAGGTCGCGCTGAGCAATCGATCGAAAGGCAGACAGTTTCCCTGGCATCATAATCAAGTCTGGGCGAAATTCTTATAAAGCCTCGCTGCCTCTGAAGATGGTACCAACACCGTCGCGCTCCGCGTCCCCTCTGCCATGCCGTCTCTCATCCAGCCACCGTCTTCCAACAAGCTCGGGCAGCTTCCGCTGCAACAGCTCTGGGAGCTCCTCGCCCCCGTGACAGCATCCCCGCGGTCGGCGCGGGCATCGTTCACGAACTGGGGCCTGACGTACACCTGCCGACCGATGTGCGTGTTCGAGCCGGAGAACGAGGGGCAATGCGAGCTCGTACTGGAGCTCGCGCGTCGGGAGGGCAGGAAGGTGCGCGTGGCCGGAGTGGGACATAGTCCGAGCGACCTCGCGTGTACGTCGGAGTACATGTTGCGGACCGAAAAGCTCGACAAAGTTCTCGAGGTGAGTGACCATCTCCGTCCGGCATCGCTATCTCGTCGTGGCCCGCAGCCGTGTCCACTCTGCGCGAAATTTCCACAGAGCGCGCAATCTCTGCGTCATCCGGAGATCTCCGCTGCCATCGCGCTCGATCGGAGGATTGTGTCACTCAGGCACTGCCCATGGCCGCCTCAGCCTCTCTGAAGCGTCCTCGCGGCTCGCCTCTCCATCCTCGCCTCGTTCCGTCCTCATCGCCCTATCTTCGCCCCGCAGGTCAATCGCGAGAAGCACTACGTCGTCGCTCAAGCCGGCATCACCCTCAATGCCCTCCATGCCGCCCTCGGCCAACATGGCCTCGCCATGAAGAACATCGGCTCCATCTCCGACCAGACCCTCGGCGGCGTCGTCACCACGGCCACTCATGGCTCCGGCATCGACTATCCTGTCATTTCCATGGACGTCCTCGCCCTGCTCCTCCTCCTCGCGGACGGGTCGCGTGTACGCTGCTCTCGCGAGGAGAACGCTGATCTCTTCTTGGCTTCCATCTGCGGACTGGGCAGCACCGGCCTCATTCTTGAGGTCACCCTCGACGTATCGCCGGTATTCCGCCTGAAGGAGGTCCAGGAGTCTCATCCTTTCGACGTCGTGGTGCGTGATCTGGATGCGATCGCACATGCGGCCGAGCATGTCCGGCTCTGGTGGTTCCCTCATGCCGGTGTCGTCCGAGTCAGCTCCTCAAACCGAACACGCGAGGTATGTTCCGCAGCGCGGTGGAGCAGGTTCTCGTGCACATGCTCGAATTTGGGCTTATAACCTTGTTATTCATCAGCCCCGCAAGCCTATCTACACTTGGCTGTGGCACTCCCTCATCGGGTACCATCTTATCC
This sequence comes from Ganoderma multipileum BCRC 37180, assembly GCA_000338015.2. Classification (NCBI taxonomy): domain Eukaryota; kingdom Fungi; phylum Basidiomycota; class Agaricomycetes; order Polyporales; family Polyporaceae; genus Ganoderma; species Ganoderma multipileum. The sequence goes on along the minus strand of BACB01000187.1, from coordinate 175,648 downwards.
AGTTCCTGTTCTTCCTCGCACGCTATGTGACAAGCCTCAACGTCTGGGTCGGCCGACTCGGAGCATGGCTTGTGTCCGACAGGACCGTGGCAGTTGATGACAGCCACCTCATCTTCAACGTCGACTGCAAGGTACGTCTTCTCGAACATTCTCCCCGCCCTCGACCTGTCCAACTGTCCTGGCACTGACTGCATCTTCTTCTCCCGCGATTCTTCGTTTAACAGTATCCGCAGTACACGACGGAATGGGCAATCCCTTACGACCGCACTCAGACCTGTCTCACTGAACTGCGGGCGTGGCTCGATGAAGAGTTGGCCTCGCCATCCGGTCTTCGGCCCCACTTTCCTGTCGAAATCAGGTTTTCATGTCCAGACGATATCTGGCTAAGCCCAAGCAACGGCCAGCAGACGTGCTGGATTGGGCTGATTCAATACAAGTGAGTGCATTCGTTCCCGCAACGTCATAGCCAGTGTCTCATCTCTTCATCTCCACATTACGCCGTTCGTTTGCCGCAATCTCGCTCCTCGCCACATTGCCATTTCCGCGCCGTTATCCCGGGCATCTCGCCTCACATTGCACGCCTTCGGCCACTGCCGTGCCTCATCGTTCATCCTCCGCACTCTTCCGCGCCTCCCGCGATGATCCTGCGTTTGTGGCCCCATTTCGCTCTCTGGCATGCTTCCCATGCATTCTATCTCTAAATCTTTCCATCTTCCCCTTCTTCTACGCCGCGGTGCACTCTATCCCCGGAACCTACCGCGCCACCAAATCACGCTCGGGCATCGGCAGGCCGTACGGACTCAACGTTCCCTACCGGAAGCTCTTCTCGCGGTTCGAGCAGATCATGCTCCGCCACTCCGGCAAGCCTCACTGGGCGAAGACCCACCCCCTGCAACCTGACGACTTGCGCAAGATGTACCCGCGCTTTGACGACTTCGTCCAGCTGGTCGAATACGTTGATCCTCACGGCGTGTTCCGTAACCCGTACGTCGAACGTCACTTGTTTGGGATGAACGGGCCCCAGTACGACGAGCGCGTCTTCAAGAAGCGATGAGGTCACCCTTGGCCAGACCCCTTGCGCGGTCTGTGTGCTCCTCCTCGGCCTGCGGATGCACGCCCAGGATCCTGGAGATTTCCGGACTGCCCCGCACCATACAACCAAGCATTCAGCTGTGCGACCCGTGGTCGCCCAGCAGCGCGCCGTCCGACGTTCGTGCACATGCATTGACAGTGGTCGACTGGCCGCCGCTGCGGACCTTCAACTCTTCTGACGTCGGTACGCCTGCGCGATCCTGTGTCCCATAAACATACCTTCCCTGCTTATTTGTACCTTCTAACGGCGAGTAATATCCCCTCTCTCCCACACACGCACTTCCGTCTTTCATACCAGCTCCCCACGTGCGCGATAATTATCCTCCGTATTTGTAGACATGCTGTAATAGTGCGGACTCAGTCCGGCATCGCCCTCCCAGTCTCGTCTTCCGTGTCTTTTTAGCTAGCGCTAGCGCGTTTGTGTACGTATACGTCTTGTGACGTTGCTCAAGAGTCAAATGTCTGATGATCGCTGTGTATTCTACGGATACGTCTTCCAGTTTCCGCACGCTAGCACACTCTGAATAGCCTAGTGATATCTCTACCTCTCCTTACATTTGGCTCACCAGTTGACGTCGTGTTCTCACCACCACCCACGCGGTATGTAGCGCTATGTGCTCATTGGATTGCATCCCGCGGCTTGCGTTGTATGATATAACGGCTTTCGGGGGTTGGCGGCGTTACTGAGGCGCACGCCGCACACTGTATTGGTGTGTATCAATGCTATCCTTGGCCAGGACCACGATCTCTAACTAACATATCGCCACCTTAGCCACCACCAGCGCCCACGGCGTTGTTATCGTATTTCCATCCACCAACGCCTATACACCATACAGCACTTGCTACGACACTAGCGCCTCCACGGTGTAGCCCCGAGCCACCCGGAACATGATGGCCCATGTCCGCTGCCGCGATCCGCCCCAGAGACGCACAAGATGTACGTACACGGACGCGGGCTTGTTATGCAACGGCCACACGCCCGTCGTGTAAGGCTCAGTGGCAGACTGAATAGTGGAATTAATGTGGACTTTGGGGTGTACGGTACGTCCACTGTCCAAATCAGGCCCGCAACGCATGTGATCAACATTCATAAAGTGCGGAGAAATCCTTTTGGACAGCCCACAAAGTCTTAGGCCGCGTCGCGGACCACTAGCGTGTCAGGCTGCACTCACGCACCTTCCGCAGTGATGCCTGGTGAAGAATGCTCGTGGCAGAGCTATAGCTAGTCAGGATCCCGGAGTCCCGCGGTTTATTAGCATCACGATCAACGACGCGCCCGCCGGAGGTGGTTTGAACGCCTGCAAGTCGAGACTAGGATTGAATATTGAATTTTCCGGTTCACGACAAGCCCGAACGCTTCCGGCCGACAAACATTAGCAAGCCGATATGGCCTCGTCCAATAACGAGTCTCCAACATTTCCGAGCCATCCGCGGCGTACCGCTGCACGGGGAGGGACCGGTCGCGCGACACCAAATCAGACCTAATGAGTCCACAGGGTTGACCGGAATTCTAGTGCGCCGCCACACAGTGGGCATGTCGGCATCGGATGGGCCGCCCTCAGCAGCGTGTTCAGTAATAATTGAAGGCAAACCGGCAAGGGCTAGTCGGACGCATGCACGCACAGCACCTCGTCATACCCACGCACCTCCACCGCCGCGGGCACCTAAGCCAAAACCATCGCGCACTCATACTCTCTGACTAGTGCTGTACCTCGTAGGCCAGCGCCGGACGGGACCCGCGGCCCACCCGGCACACATGTTAAACGCTTCTTTTCTCAGACTATGCATGATGCCACGTAAGGTTAAACCCACACCAGCTCGCATTCACCCGCAGACAGCCGACTAGCAGCTGCGGCACGCACGAGAGAATCTGGACTCTGCAATCCGGCGACTGCAGGGTCGACCCGAGCTCTGACCGGGAACCCCAAGGCAGCGCGGAAACGGACACCCAGCGCACCACGTACGTACACAGGGGACGCGGACGCTCGACGCACAGGCAACTGTTAATGTTGCCACCTTGCAGTCCAAGGGCCCGTTTACGTACCACAGCGGGCGCGCATACGCAAGTGGCGGGCCTGCAGACGTGGAACCATATGCCTCCTCGACAGGCGGGGCCTTTGGACGGCGGCCGCGCCGCCGGCCCATGTTATAGTAGCGGCAACTGACGGCCTGAAGGGGCCCGCGGGCTCGCGAAGTCGCGGGTGCAGGTGTCAATGAGGCTCGTGGAGCGACGCCAGCACTGGCTCTGAGTGGTGGTGGTGGTCGAACAGCGTCCAGGAGATTAAGGTTGTCCCTGGCGCCCCCCCAGATCGCTCACAACCGTCGGGGTGGACGGGAGCATGATCTAGGGCGGTGGGGTTAACTAACGTCGGTGGCACGAAGCAGCTGGTGCGCTAAATTCGGGGGTGGACGGCGACGCCGCAGGTCGGCCGAGAGCGCGAGGCAGGTCGCTACCGGGCTGCAGACGTCCGACGAGACAGGAGCAGAGAAGCGTTGACCGCAGGCCTCAACGCTTGCATGCCCTTCTACTCGGGAGCAGTTGCCGATACATGACGGGGGTAACGGCATCCGCTGTCGGCCAGGCCTGGGCGGGAATGCGAAGAAGAAATGTCGCGTCTTGCTGAGCGTGGAGCGCTGCACGAGGCATGAGGTTGCGAGAGAGAATGGGGGACCGACGGGCCTCGAGGGCGGAGGGGGGGGGGACAGTCTTCTTGGCCCGGCGCACTTTGGACTGGGGAGTTGTCATGGTACAATGATCTGGTGACACGAAGGTGTTGTCATTGATACATTACAGTGGACTCCCAAACAAAGCCCTGTCTGGACGGCAAAAGAAATACAACAGCGGAAAATTAGAGGATATCAGAACAGGCGCGTGGAGATATTGGGGCGTCTCGCGTATGCTGGGCTGGTGTGGTTGACTGGCTCGGCCGCACAAAACTCGCACGGCCGACTTGGCCTTGGACCGCCGGCTTGTCCTTTGCAGACAGACCCCCTCTGGACATCGGATCACAGCCCCAGTTGTTCACGGATAGACTGTTTGACCATCCGCTCATATTCCTGGGAAGACATGATACTCCACATTAGTTCACGCTGTGCCGCAGGCGGAGGAAGACTTACAGCCCGGTTGTCGCGGTAGAGTTTACAGCAGTCGATGTTGGCGCCGCTTTCCAAGTTCGGCTCTGCGTAGGGTGTGGCCCGGGCGTGCGATGCACGCAAATATAATCGGGTTGCGATATGACGTCTTCTCAGAACAGATCCCAGGCACAGTTCCGTGAGTAGCGGGCGTACCTGCTAGCATCGAGATTACGCTCAAGATAACTTTCTCCACACTCTGCACAGGGCTCCAGCGCTCGGACGCTTGCTCGTACATCGTGGGGTCGTCTCCAGGCGTGTGCAAGATGGATATGCAAACTGTGCCATCCGGATAGACTGTAAAGGCAAAACGGGGTGAGGATACCGTCGCAAAAATAAAGGATAACGCGCGCGTGAGGTTCTGCGAGCGAGACAACGAGCGGGTATGAACGGCCGTTCGATCGGCCGTCCGCTCCCAAGCAGAAGCCAAGGCAGTAGTGCGCCTGTCTCCTACATTTGTGCATCTGTATCTGTCACGACGTACTGTTTGGATGGAAGAGAGGGGGATCGAACTTCATCTTGAATGGCGATAAGGGGTAGTCGGAGGGCTGATCGGTATACAACAGAGTTTCAGGGTGTATGGACGTAAGCGGGCCGTCAATATAGACACAAGTGTCGGCCAGTTCAGGGCAGAGGGCATGACGTCGGAGGGGCGTGTGCACGTAGGCGGGAGGTTGGCATGGAGCCGGACATGAGCAAAGGGTCTGGCGCGTCGTACATACGGAATACGTACGAATGTCAGGACGGCAGGGAAGACACCGCCCTCGAAAGGAGTGTCCTTTGGTCCTACGATCAGGGCCTCCCAGGTAAAGAAGTCGGACTCGGAGACTGGGCCTTCCGGGCGGGGATGGTTGGCGCAAGTGTGGTGAAGGTCAGCGCTGGACCAGTTGGTATGTTTGGGAGGAGGGAGCCGTACCTGCCGTGAACATGCCATCCGGTGCCCCTGCGGACACGGAATTTGTATAGAGAAGGTAAGCAATTGTGGGCGAGCGTTCGGGTAAAGTCGAGAAGATGCCTCGCCACACCGACCTTGGGAGGTGAGTTGCTTGTATTCGGTCATGAGACGGCGCAAAGCGGTTGCGCTTCCACCCCGTGAGCTCATAATGGATCGGCCTTAGACACAGAACTGGAGACGATGGTGAAAGACCGTAAAGGCAGCGAGGACGAATGTAAGCAAGAACGAGCGAGATGGGCGTTGAGGATGAGCAGCGTACTCCGCCTGTGGCTACGGCCTGCCCCGGTGACAACCTCCTTCCCGCCGGTCCCACGCGTCCTTCAAAGGCTCTATCCGGCCCGTTCTCTCACGGCACCCGCCGGCCGCCAGCGGCACCGGTACACAGTGAACATACACCAGGCTGGGCAAGGCTGGATACATATTTTTTATCTGCTACATGGTTTCAAGTATGCATGTAGCACCTCACTTCATTCATATAGTCTTTATGCTCTGATAAAATTCTTTACTGAGAGCACAGTCCCAATGGCGCCTGAATACTACTTCCCACACGAGGGTGGTTCAACATACGGCGGTTTAAAAGTTCAACATCCCGGACAGACGCGCGCCATGGTCGCTGGCATTCGAGAGCTCATGCACTGCGGCAGAACAAACACCAGAGCATTCTTCCCTGGCGCGAGGGGCTGATGGCCCGGTGGGAACCCTTAGGCCCTCCCAGCTGTGCTGCGATCTCGACTTCCTCCGGGATAGCGAGCCTTCTTTTGCCGCACATGCCCCGCGCAGCGAACCCGAGGCACGTTCTAGACGACCCTAACATGTCCGAGACACTGTAGATAGTCGTCGATTGTTGGCGTCAATCCGAGAAGGCGGCATCACGTACGCATCTGCTTTTAGATTCCTATTCAGTTGCTCGCCCTTGTCATCCATGACGCAAATTTCAAGAACGAAGGCGGAAGTTTGTGCCAACATGTTTTCCGCGAGGCCGATGATCCAGCCTGTCATTAAACTAAGAACGTAGGGACGAGAGCTTCTTGCGGGAGTGATTATACAGATCGTGGCAGAATATACATGCGTGGAATGAGGATAAGTTAGGGGGACCGCTTCCGCTTCCATTTCCCATCACGCGTCATCCAGAACGAGACGCGGGACAACGTTCATCGCCATGAGCTGGAAGGATGAACATTGTATGTCGTCATGATTCATGCGAGAATGAGTGAGAAGGACGGAGAAGAGGAAGACGAGAAGGCGAAGAAGAATGGTCGGAGACAGCGTGGGTTAGCACCTGCAGCCGCACACACCAGCCGGAAGGAAGCACGCACCTCCTGGAAGAGCAACTTTGCAGCATAAGGAATCGTGAGCTGCGCCATCTTCTTAGACGACTTGCAGTACGGGCACCAGCCGTTGTAGCCCAGCAGCCCGCACTCTTCGCAAGCGTCTACCTGGAACTGGTCCGATGATATCATCAGCCGCTCCAGGAGAAGCTGCGTCGCGCCGTAGCCGATAAGACAGTCGCGCTCCATCTCGCCCAGCCGGAGACCGCCCTCCCGTGAGCGGCCTTCCGTGGGTTGCCTCGTCAGCGTCGCGCGCGGGCCCCTGCGACAGACAGGTTTGTAAATTGTAAGGTTCAACGTTCCACGTCGATCGGGGCTAGCGCAGCGCCATGCAGCATTCAGTACATACCTTGCCCGCGCATGCATCTTATCCATGACCATGTGTTCTAAATCAAATAGCGGTCAGTGCACCCGAGCAGCTTGGCCTCAGGTCCTGATGCACTTACTTAGTTTCTGCGGGGATAGGCAGGTCATCAACGTCAGGAAATACAAATACAAAGAGATAAGTGAACGACAGACCTGATAATAGATGGGACCGAAGTAAACATATGCTTCTAGGGGCTCGCCAGTGATGCCGCTCGTGAGCATGTCTTTCCCGGCGTAGCTAAACCCGTTCTCGACCAAGATCCGGGACATGTCCTCCACCTATGCATGGACGCACACCCGTTATCAGCTCTGCCGGCCGCCAATAAATAAAGCTCGGCACGAACCTTGGAGCCACCGAACGCAGTGCCGTACTGCAGCTTGCCCGCCAGCACCCCGGCCTGCCTCGCGTGAACGACGTCAGTAACAGCCCAGCGGCACGGTGGAGTGGGTGGGAACCGCGCCGACCGCGCGGCACGCACCTTGCCCGCCAGAAGCTCGATCATCTTCCCCACCGTCATCCGGGACGGGAACCCGTGCGGGTTCATGATGGTGTCTGCAGGTGCGTGGGGGTTCAGAGACAAAGTCTGTATCAATCACCGCCACCGAGCGTAGAGCGGGGCTCGCTGCTCGATGTGGTTGTTGGTCGGGACGGACGTACCGGGCACGATGCCCTGGTCGTTGAACGGCATGTCCTCCTGGTTGACGATGAGACCGCACACGCCCTTCTGTCCGTGCCGGGACGAGAACTTGTCGCCGAGCTCGGGCCGCCGCGTCTGGCGAATGAGCACCTTGATGAGCGTTTGGTCGTTCTCCGTGTCGGTGATCATGACCTTGTCGATCTGGCCTGCGACGGGCGATTTGTATGTCATCGGCGTGTGCTTGTACGGGACCGTGGCCGCCTGGCCAGTGAATGAGTTGTCGTTAGCGTTCGTAGGCGTCTGCTTGTTGATGTACACGTCCCCTGGGTCGACGCGCTCGCCGACGCCCGCCAGGCCGTCCATCTGGATGATGTCGTACTTCTTCTGGGCCTGGCCATTCTCGTCAAGTGGCGCGTCGGCGAGGCGATCGAAACTGCAAACGTATGTTCAGCACCTGAGTACAACGGATCCGGCTAGACCAAACCTACGTTCCGTTGGGGTACTTCCGGATAAGTGTGGCGTTCTTTCGGAGGACCTGACACCGTCCGTAGCCACGATCAAGGCTCGCCTACAAACCAATCAGCACGCAGAACGCCAGGGTCGGAGTCCGGGACGAGTCAAAGACCTTGTTCAGGATGAGCGCGTCTTCGATATCATACCCGGAGTAACTCATGACAGCCACCGTTGCGTTCTGCCCCGCCGGCAGCCGGTCGTAGCCAATCAGCTCGATAGTCTTGGTCTTGACCATCGGTTGCTGTGGGTAGACAGATAGGTACAGAAGCGTGTCGATGCGGTTGAGCTGGTTGTAGCCAATGGCACCAATGGCTTGCTTGCCCATTGCGCATTGGTACGTATTCCGGGGAGACTGGTTGTGGTGCGGGTAGGGAATCAGTCCGGCGACGGCTCCGAGCAACGTAAAGGGTTCGATTTCCAGGTGCGTCGTCCCAGGCACGACATCCTTCTCGTAAAGGGCAATATAGGAATCGTTCTCCTCGTTGACATCGAGATACTCCACAAGGCCTTTCCGAAGGAAGTCGTCGAACGTCAGCTGGCCCTCTTTTAATTGCTGGGGAAATCTACCGTGAGAACGTCGCAAAACCACGCCGGGAAAACGCCTACCGCAACATGCTCAGATGTGACTTTCGGCCTCCCGTCCTCCACTATGATCATAGGTCGACAAATACGGCCTCCATCGCTAGCAATGAGTACGGTCTTGTGGTGATGGTTGATGTACACGCTGACGAACTCGCTGAACCGTCCCGCTCGCCGCAACCGTCGGAAATTACTGACAAAGCGCGCGGGGTACCGAGTCAAGCCGATGATGGTTCCATTCACGTTGATGACGAAAGTGTGCGGCCCATAGATTTCTGCGCCGGTCGCTAAACTGATGTCTGCGATAAGATGGACGGCTACGTTCAGAAGGGACGGGGGCGCGCCAGCACGGGCAAAACAAAACAAACATACCCTCAACGCCCAGCATGAACGCTATTCTGATGATCGGTTCCTCGTCCACGTCCGTCGTAATGTGTGTCATGAGCGCGAGATTCTTGACGAGCCCGCAAGCCTCTCCTTCGGGCGTGTCGCTCGGACATAACATGCCCCACTGGCTAGGCTGCAAAGCTCGGGGACCGCTGACCTTCCGCGTCTTCTCAAACTGCGACGAGATGCGAGTCATCATGCCGAGAGCCGAGATGAAGGAGAGCCGGCTGAGGACGTGCGTCACGCCCGCGCGGTCCATCTTGAAACGCTTCAGAGACCAGTTGCCCGTAGATATCGCGCGCACGAAGCCCGCGGTGATATGATCCCCTTGGAACTGCATCGTGTTGAACGCATCGAACTCGCTCGTCCGCGACGGCTTCTTCAGGACCTTGTCGATCGCAGCCTTGAGGTTCGCATTGAAGGTCTTGAATAGGTCCTCGAAAAGCAGCGCCAGAAGCTGCCCCGCGCTATGCAGGTGTGAAGTCAGTGAGTCAGCCTGTAGTCGAGGACGATGTAATCGAAGGAGACCCAAGGCGCACAGTTCAAGCCGTTTGTTGCCGACGTAGTCCCGGTCGTCCACCATCTTCTCGTCATCCATGGCCATGAGCACTCGTCGCGTCATTGTGGCCACGAAGACAGCTTTGGGGCGGAAGTCGAGCCCGTGGACTGGCACATGCGCAAGGACGATCGTCGCAAGCGCCTCCAAGGCTTCCTCCCAAGAGGGACGTCTCGGGCCAATGACCCTCCGATTGACCTTAACTCGTGAGCCGATCCATTCGAGAGCCTGGTAGCGCGTGAAGACACCAAGCTTCGCTGCTTCCTCAAGGTTTGGGGAGAAGGCAGACTTGTACGCTTCGTGGTTCCCTGCGGTGAGGAGCAAAATCTCCTTGTCCGATTGGATGCCGAGAGCCTTGAGAGCGATGGCAATGGGAACGTCTTCATGGATGGAATTGTGTCGCAGGTATATCTTTCCCTTCTTCGTAGCGACATACGTTTTGGACTTCAGTCCGCCATGTGTTGATCTAGGTATGCGTTAACTCTGTTATGGAAAACGACAGCGACCCGAAAGACCGAAAACAGGTTTGTGTGGACAACCGGATGCGTTCATTTTCCATGAGCGTTATACGCAACATAGGATGGAGTAATGACACAAACGGGTCGGCGATACTACTTTCATGATCGGTACGGCGATTATTGCCGGTAGCGCGAGATAAGCAGGTCGGATGGACAGCGGGTGCGATAGCTTGACAGTGGACTTACTCGCATGCCAGACCCAACCAAAGATAATTTCTTTGCAACCTCAACGTCGCATACAATGGATGGTCTGTTCCAAGTGCCTTCCATTCTGCCGAAGCGCAAAGCGAGAAGGACGTGGCAAGTTCACGGAACATGCCGCGAAACTGCGTATCCGAATGCTTATGAGGTCGACCGATGGCGCAACATGGTATGGACCGTATGGTTTCGCCTTTCGGAGACTGCAGGACTCAAAACCGAAATGACTCACGAGGTACAGGATGCCTGCACAACGCCCTTTGTTGGGTCGATCTCCACGATGATACGATTCTTGCTCAATTGCTCCTGCACAAGGATGACCTTTTCCGTGCCCTTCACGATGAAGTATCCTCCAGGATCCAATGGACATTCGGTCATGCGCGCGAGCTGAGCTTCATTACGGCCAGTAAGCACGCACTTATTGCTCCGGAGCATGATCGGTAATCGTCCGATGTTCACGTTGGCCCGACGAACGACGGTCTTCCCTCGCGTGTACTGGATAGTGACGAGGATAGGAGCGCTGTAAGTTGTATCGCGCAGGCGACATTCGTGGGGAGTGACGCTCTTGTCAATCGTGTCCGCGTCCGTCCTGTCTGGGAAGCCCACGACGATATCCGTGTACTTTAGCCAGAAGCGGGGGTCGACGTCAGACGTGACCTTGTTATTCGCTTTCAGAATGTTCTTGATATCAACATCAACGAAGTAGTTGAAGGAGTCGATGTGCTGCTTGACTAATCCTTTGACTTTGAGGAAGGCAGGAAGTAGAAGCCATTTGTCCTGGAGGAACGTTGCATTGAATCACGGTGTGATGAGATATGGGACTTACTTACACACCTCTACACTCTTGATTGGATCTGTCAGTCCGAGGCCCCGCCAGTTTTTCTGCGCCGCCCTCGCCCACTCCTCATCCTCGTATGCGGCGGCCATCGAGAGGGTGTCGTCGTCCCCGACCGAGGACAGCTTGAGGGCGTAGATATAACAAAGACGACCAGTACCAAGCGCGTGTTTTATGAGAGAGCAAGAGTCGAACCCCGTAGAATTCTGTCAAGGTAGGAGAGGTGAATGTCGCAGGAATCAGAAGCGTTAAGTAACAGTTAAACAGTAATATTGCCATTGTAGTCTAACCCTAATTTAACCTCAAATCAAGGTTAGGGTTTTCAAGTGCTTGTCAAGCATTTACAAGTTATTACAATAGAGCCTCAATAGTTACAATGCACGGCTATTCCTCATGCCCACTCAGGTCGGATCTCTCATCATACTAAATCCTATTCGCATCTGTTCTAGTTTAGACTTCGTTCTAATCTAAGTTTATGAGCACAACGTCATCAAGCTTAACGCCTATACTGGGAATGTACTTATGGGAGATAAAGCTGAATGGATCCGAGTAACTTGAACGCACGGTGCGTCCTCAGCCAAATCCAAGTCATCCCCCGATGCCTGCCAATGACTCGGATCCAATGTAACCCACAACTTGCCCACAGCTCCTGTCAACACCCCGGTCCCTCAGACGCGGTCCCAACAGCAGACCAGCTCGTCAGCGCGAGTCTGGGCGCGTTCGGTATCCTCTTGCCCAGCACCGACGTTGCCGCCACTAATACGGTGCCGTGAAAACAGGAGGAGGCTGAACGATGCACGTCTGGCTATCAGTGTGCGAACATGGGAGAGGATAGAAGGCAAACGTACCCTCGACGCCCATACACCGGTATCCATCAATGCTCTTGGCCCTTCCTCCTCCCACGTCTTTCTCAGGTACTCGGGGCTGATATATCCAAAGATGAGTGGACGGCGAGGACCGGCAGGTAGTCCTGGAGGAGTGAAAGGAGAGCGCTCGGATTCTGGAGACGAAAGACTGTCTTCGCTGTCCTGCAAATTTCCGGTGCTCCAATTTGCGTGTTCGGCCTCCGGCCTGCTGTTTGTATCTTCTCCGATTGCTTGGACCCCGCACTCCGCTGTTTCTTCAGGGGTCTGAGCGTGATTGAGACGAGACGGTGGGGCAGTGGAACTGAGGCTGAGAGGTGTAGGGTTGGCGCAGTCAGCATCCTCCGTTGAAATAATGTCATCGTTGTCCTGCACGTCCTGCGAGTCCTGGCTACCGCAGATCGTGCGCTTGTCGTGAACGCTAAAAGCGCTCTCTGCAGCCGCTTGCAAGGAGTTCTCCGAGCCGTTGCCTTCCTGAGGCTTTTTATCGTCCACTGCACGAGCAGGGATGGTATCTTCGTATTGATCGTCGGTGTGGGGAGATGGAGTGTGGAAATTGGACTTCGACCTCGTTTCAGATGCTGTCGCATGCGCAGTCTCCGGGTTAGACTTCGGGTCTTCGAGCTCGAACCATTCAAGAGCGATCGACCTGTCCGGGATCTCGTGGACCTTGCCCACGCACCCCGGTTTGCAGATCTTCTTATACCTAGACCAGTCCTTTCAATTATGAAATTTATTGAACGTCGCTATCAGCCCAACACCTAACGAGTATGCGCACCACGCACCTTGACTTGGCATTGCTTGCTGCAGCACCGCGGCTTCAGGTCGAGCGGACACTTCCCAGAACACGCCTTGAACAACGTACTCGCCTTCGAGCGCGTATCGCAACCCTCCGCACCGCAAACATACTCGAGAGGGTCCCAACCTGCCGCGCGGAGGGCTTCGCGCGCCTCCGTGTACAGCTCGTTCAAAGACTCGTTGACGGCGCGCCACAACGGGCGATACCTCTTCGCGCGGTCGGCCAGTGGCCGCTGGCCGACATCAACACCCAAGCCCTGGCCGATCTCACGCGCAATAAGCCCGAGTCGAACGCCGATGGAGGACACAAGGCCAAGCCTCGCGCTCTCGCTGGCGTGGTGCAAGGCAAGCTGCAGGCTCTCGTGCGTTGGCTCGCCTTCGCCTTTCGTGGCCTGCCGCCCCTAGTAATCCGCCACCCAGCCACTCCGTTCCGAGTCCGTCGCCTTGAACTTCTGATAGTGGGCGTGTGCGGCGAGGGAGTGGGCGCGGGCAAGGTCTGGCTGGCTTGCCGTGTCGCCGACGTATTGATCCTTGAAGTGTTTGGGGTTATGGAAGCCACCGAGCACGAGGAGCGCGGCTTCTGGGTTCGGCCTGCGTTTTACGGTGCAACTGCCGCTCATGTACCTAACGCGCAGCCCCGTGAGCATCTTCATTTTGAGGAAAAGGCGTTGAGGACGAGGGGAGACGGGGGAGCAGGACGCCGGCTTGGACGATGAAGGGACGCACCTCAACGCCATCTCGAGTGTGGCCGCAGGCTGAATCTCCGAGTCGCTACCCCTCCAGCGTTCTGAGACCTGCTGATTGGATAACTCGGCGAGTTCCTTGGCGCATTGGGATTCCAGCACCAGTTCCGAGGAGGAGCCGTGATTGGCGTCGTGATAGTCAAGAAAACAGGCAGTTCTCATGGCAAGGTAATGGTGCGACCACGGTGTTTGCGAGTCTTCGCCGCCGTAGAATACGTGCTCTGTTACTAGCAGCATCGGGGCATCTCCTCCAGCGTCCTCAGGAGTACACTCTGCTGCCTCTCCTATAGGACTCTCCTGGGTTACTCCACCGCCTTGATGAGCTTTTGCGTCGTCCGCTGTGTCATGACGACCACCATCCGTACGAACCTGGACATTGTCCGGACGGGGCATGGGCGTATTGAGGTCGGATGGGATGAGAGAGGCGTGGGTGGGATCTTCGCTGTCCTGCACGTTCGTTGCTGAGTCTTCAGCCCCGCAGGGCGCACGTTCGACCACTGGCATGGCGCAATCGTGGACAGCACACTGTACCGCCCCTTCCGATGTGTCCACTCGATAGCTCTTCTGAGGCTTTTCGTCGTCTACTGTGCAGTCAACGCTATCATCCTGCCGCTGAACATCATCAGTGATAGACCCAGCCCAGAGATCACATTCAGGCGTTGCAGGCGCAGACTTGGGCTCAGGATCTTCGAGCTCGAACCACTCGAGAGCGATCGACTTGTTTGGGACCTCGGGAACCTTGCCGCCGTACCCCGGTTTGCAGACTGTCTTATGTCTCGACCAATCCTACATATTCGTGACTGTCATCGTCAGGACCTAATCATAGGCAGATGCAGGACGTACCTTCACTTGACATTGTTTACTGCAGTAGCGCGGCTTCAGATCGGATGGGCACTTGCCAGAACACGCCTTGAGGGACGCACTCGACTTCGCACGCATAGTACAAACCACAGCGCTGCAGGCGTACTCGAAGGGTTCCTTTTGACCTGTCTTGAGGGCTTTTTGGGCCTCCGCATACAACTCATTGATGCGGTGGCCGACGGCGCGCCACAACGGGCGATAATTCTTGGCGCGCTGAACTAGCTGGCCAAAATCCACACCCAATCCCTCACTAATCTCGCGAGCAGCAAAACCCACGCGGAGGACAATCGAGGACACGAGGCCGAGTCTCGCACTCTCGCTTGCGTGGTGTAACGCAAACTTCAAACTTGTCTGTGCTAAATAGCCAAAACCAGCTTCGACGGTTTGTCGCTGGCTGTAGCGACGCTCGATCTTTGCGTTGAGAACCCGATCCACATCTGACGCCTTGAACTTTTGGTAGTGGGCATGCGCAGCGCAGGAGTGTGGACGGGCAAAGTCCGACTGGCTGGCAAGGTGGCCAGCGTAATCGGCTTCAGGGTACTCAGGATCGTGGAGCGCGTCGAGCACGTAGAGCGCGGCTTCCGGGTTCACCTCGAACGTAGAGCACCCACTCATGTACCTATGTAGTCGCATGAGCACGGCCGAGAACTGAAATTGAAGGTGTTGAAAGCAGTGGGGCTACTGCAGGACAGATCCTAGAACAACACAGTTGAATGACGAGACACACCTCACTGCCGTCTCGATCACGGCCCGCGCGCGGCCCTTGGGCTCACCAACCTTCCACTGATCTAAGACCCGCATATTGGGCCATTCGGAAAGATACTTGGCACATTCTTTCAGTTCTTGGTTTGTGCTGAGGTGGTGGAGGGCGTCCTTGTAGTCGGCGCAACACACAGCTTTGACAGCGAGGTAGTGTTCTAAATTGGGGAACGCCTGCACATGGATCTTGGTCGTCACGGTATTCGACGTTGGAGGGTGTCGGCTGAGTCTGGATCATCCCCCTTCTGGCACGCCAGAGAACGAAAAGACGCTGCAAGGACAATGGACAAGGACGCGGAGGGAGGATAGATGGTGGCAGCCGAGCGAAAATTAAGTTAGTGCCCGCAACTTGAACGCTTTACGTCGCGCGCTTGCGAGAAGCGAGATTCGGGCAACGTCACCGTCAGGGCAACACCGTGCCAGTGCCGTTTGGACTGGGAGTCTTCACTCAGCCTCCTGCAGCTGTCCGTAGCAGCGAACCCCCATAAAATTGTCTCCTCAATACGACAAATTTGATGCAAGAGACATGCATGCACCAACAGCATATCTATGCAGTCCTCAACATCCGACAACTACATGTAGCCCGAGTCAAATGGATCGAGCACTACTTATGGCCGCTAAAGCGTTGACCGGAGCTGGCAGCAGGGGAGGCAAGCATGAGTATAAAAAGGTGAAATCCCCCCTCGCGCATGAAGCATCTCAAATTCCCACCACGCGTATGTCGATGCCCAGGACACACAACGTGGATGGTGACAATTACCATGGGTAGGTTCACCGCGCGTGGTGACGGCGGTGTTGAGGTGGTCCGGTTGATCTATGATTTTTGAATCGTTGTGGTCGTCCTCACCCTCCTCAACATCCTAACGAACTTAATATCTACGGAGCCCCCGACGTCTCGACTCCCAGAAACCACAGCGTGGGGACTCGCCAGCTTGTCGCGATTCCTTAACCTTCATGTTGAGCATGATGAATCACTGGCATATCATTGACGAAGACGCCGAAGCGAGGCTAGTTTTGTGCGTATCTTCATGTTCCGGATACTTTCGTCCTCTGCTACCCGGCGTGACCGGAAGACGGACGTTCGCCGGTTGTCGAAGTACTAGTGATTTGATGTATGGGCCGAGCACCGAGCCTGGTGACCAAATACCGGTCAGTCATGGGCAAAGCGGCGGCTCGTGCACGGACCAGAATCCATCATGGGACCAAATAATGGGTCCGAAGGGAGCTCAGAATCCGTGCAGGTTGACAATCGAGACTTCGAATCCGCGGATGAGGATGAGATGCTCGAAAAGTTGAAGCACCCGACTTACTTCCTGAGAGGTGTTCATTCAGCATGAGGTTAAGCCCACCCTGGCTGAAAATTTGACGTGTATGTGTGTATGCATGACGGTGCAGGTGCCTGCAGTATGGATGTCATTGGATGGAGCTGGGATGAGTGGTGGTTCCCGTCTAGACTTCGAAGCTGTGCCTGTCTTCTACATCTGGGTGGATTCGATTACGTAAGTCGATGCGCACTCTTTCCCCTCCAAGTTCGAGTCTTGGCTGTTCCACGCTCTCAGGCTCACCAACCTAAAGACCGGTCTCCGCATCGCACAATCCTTCTTCTGATTGACATGGAGTTCAAACTACTTCGACTGCCGTTCGTATGGTCCGCCACGCCGTCGTTCGTGTAAGCATGCCAACGCTCGAGGGCCGGCGCCGTTTGTATGGTTGTCTCCAATTATTTAACAAGGTGAGTCCACGCAGCGACGGATTGACTTCCACTGGCCCATGAGCTCGATGGCGCCAGGTCTCCGACGTCTCTTCGCGTTTTTGACAGTCATCGCTGTCAGGACCTCGTTCGTCTCCGGATACGCCTTCCCAGACTGTGCTAATGGCCCGCTCGCCAACAACACCGTCTGCGACACTTCCAAAGATGCGGTCACCCGCGCGACTGCCCTGATCGGCCTCTGGACTGATGCGGAGCTCATCGCCAACATGGTCAACAGTTCCCCAGGGGTTGCCCGTCTGGGGCTTCCGGCGTACGAGTGGTGGTCGGAGGCTCTTGTAGGTTCCGCTTCCTCCCTCAGGCATACACCAGCTGATCCCGTAAATTCGTTCTAGCACGGGCTTGCTCAGAGCCCCGGAGTCAACTTCGGATTCGCAACCACCGGCAACTTCAGCTATGCCACGTCCTTCCCGCAGCCTATCCTCATGGGTGCCGCCTTCGACGATCCTCTGATCCAGGCAGTGGCCGATGTCGTGGGTACCGAAGGGCGCGCTTTTAACAACGCCGGCCGTGGGGGGCTCGACTATTTCACACCGAACATCAACCGTAAGCACCCAGTTTATGCTCCATCGTCTACGCTATCGGTGGATGATGCTTGGTCGACATACAGCCTTCAAGGATCCACGTTGGGGTCGAGGCCAGGAGACCCCCGGCGAAGACCCCTTCCACCTCCAGAACTATGTCTACAACCTGATCGTTGGTCTCCAGGGTGGTGTGGACCCCAAGCCCTACTTCAAGGTCGCCGCCGACTGTAAACACTACGCTGCCTATGACCTCGAGCACTGGGAAGGTGTTGATCGCCAGGCCTTCAACGCCGTGATCACGCAGCAGGATCTCTCCGAGTACTACCTCCCGTCTTTCCAAACGTGCGTCCGTGACGCGAAGGTTGCCAGTGTCATGTGTTCGTATAACGCCGTGAACGGTATCCCATCGTGCGCCAACAAGTTCATTCTGCAAGACATCCTCCGGGACCACTGGGGCTTCCCCGACGACAGGTGGATCGTGGCAGACTGCGACGCGGTCCTCACCATCTACACCCCGCACAACTACACCGCGGACCCTGTGCAGGCCGCTGCGGATGCGTTGCTGGCGGGCACGGATCTTGACTGTGGGATCTACTGGTCGATCTTCCTCCCCGATGCGCTCGCGCGCGGTCTTGTGGATACCACTGACCTGAAGCGTGCCGTGACGCGTCAATACGCCTCGCTCGTCAGGTGCGCCCTCCCCTCCCCTCTTTCCTCGAAAGGAACACTTGAGGAACACTGACCGTCATGACCTCCATGCGCCCATTGCAGGCTCGGATACTTCGACCCACCCGACTCGCAGCCGTATCGCCACCTTGGATGGTCCGACGTCAACACCCCCGAAGCGCAACGGCTCGCGCTTACAGCTGCCGTCGAGGGCATGGTCCTCCTGAAGAATGACGGCACGCTCCCTCTGTCTAACGCCACCCGCAAGCTCGCGTTGATCGGCCCCTGGGGGAACGCGACGACCTCCATGCAGGGCAACTACTTTGGCATGGCCCCCTTCCTTGTCTCCCCCCTCCTCGGCGCCCAGCAGGCCGGGTTCGACAGCGTCGAGTATGTCCTTGGAGCGAGTGTCACGACTGCGAACGACACGAGCGGTTTTACGGCGGCGATCGAGGCAGCGAAGCGCGCAGACGCAGTGGTCTTCGCAGGCGGCGTGGACGAGACGGTCGAGTCGGAGGGGATGGATAGGGTGACTGTGACATGGCCCGGGAACCAGCTAGACTTGGTGAAGCAGCTCGCGGAGGTGGGAAAGCCGTTGATTGTTGCGCAGTTTGGGGGCGGGCAGGTCGACGACTCGGCGTTGAAGGCGAGCCCCGGGGTACGTCGTTCCAAATCGCATCCCCACTCCATGGTCCGGAAGGATTGACACTGATTCGCCTTCTTTCCGTCACAACGCACATTGTCTGATATCCTATAGGTAAACGCAATCGTCTGGGGCGGATATCCAGGCCAGAGCGGCGGCACGGCCCTGTTCAACATCCTCACAGGCAAAGCGGCGCCTGCGGGACGCCTCCCGATCACGCAGTACCCGGAAGAGTACATCGACCAGGTGCCCATGACGGACATGACGCTGCGCCCGAGCGCGACTAACCCCGGGCGCACGTACAAATGGTACACCGGGACGCCCGTGTTCGAGTTCGGCTTCGGGCTGCACTACACGACGTTCTCCTTCGCGTGGGCCTCCGAGTCGAGCGTCCACGCAAACGCCAGCACCTCCGCCACCTCTGCCAAGTACTCGATCGACGAGCTCATCGCGCGCGGCAACAAAACCGCGGCCTTCCTCGACCTCGCGCCGCTCGACGCCTTCTCTGTGCGCGTGACGAATACCGGCAACGCCACGTCCGACTACGTTGCGCTCTTGTTCGTGAGCGGCGCGTTCGGCCCCGCGCCCCACCCCAACAAGCAGCTCGTCGCATACACGCGCCTGCACGCGCTCGCCCCGACGCAGAGCGCCGTCGCGGCGCTGAACGTGACGCTGGGGGCGGTGGCGCGCGCCGACGAGAGCGGGGCGAAGTGGGTGTACCCGGGCACGTACACGCTCGCGCTGGACACGGATGGGGTGCTGAGGCGCACTTTCGAGCTGGTCGGGGAGGCGAGAAAGATCGCGGATTGGCCGAAGGACGACGCAGCGGGCGCGAGTGCTTGATCATGGGTCTTCATGAGTGTGCATGACTTGTATAATGTAAGGTAAGCGTTTGGCGGATTCTCGGGTTCCTGGCAGCTGGTGCTGAATGTGAGGTCATAGACTTGTCGGAGGATGAGATTCGTACTTAGGCGATGGTCCCATGGTTCCACGATTTGCCCAACGATGCACATGATTCTGGTATGATTCCACCAAGAGTAACTACCATCGCTGATCTCGGTCCCGTCACGAAGCGCTGCGGCAGATCATTTCGGTGGCCGCATGGTATGCTCCATCTCCCGACTTTCTGCGACGAGGGAATGCGTCAGTCAGTTCCGTAAGAGAACGCCGTGTTTCGCATGGACGCGGGGACGTGAGCGTCATATGCGAAGCGTGTCCGCGATGGGTGCTCTCGGGAAATCTGCTCTGCAGGCTGCAAGCTGCGATATCTCGGGGAAACTGGAAACGAGGCGCGCGAGTAATGCGCAGACGGGGGGTAGTCAAACGGACGTTACTTACTTGGGTGCGTTAGGTGCGTTGGGCCAATCACGGGACAAGCGAAGACAAATATAACCTACAAGCATGCTTGTGGAGCGGCCGTGGTACAGATTCAGTGACACCACCTGGATCCTAAGGGCATCATATGTTTTAAGCGAGGCTGAGCGGTTGACGCCAAGTCCAGCATGGATTGGTGTGGGATTCCGCCCGAGATTGTGTGTCGAGTAGCACTGCGGATGGATGTTAGCAACGGAATACAAATATCGGTATATTGCCTGGATGTACAACGTGTCACCGGAGGTTGGAAGTTGAATATCGCGCGCTCGCGTGCTGTGGAGTATGATTGGTCCAGGACGTCATAACGTGGGCGCCTGCGTGGGCATCCTTGTGGCACTGTCGGGTTGTGGCTTATCTTCGGTTGAGCGCTGTGGTCACCGGTCTCTGTCGTCTGCCTCTTGGGCTCTCTTGGGCTCTCTCTCAACACGCAGTACTGTTTCCAGATGGAATCCCTCGCTGATGCAAACAACACCATCCTTCCCAGATTGATGCACGATGCCCACCGATGCCTGTCCTCAGGCCAATCTGGGCCAATCCTATGATCAAGCCTATGTGGCAACCCGCGGATCGGCTCTCAGATGTTAAGTTATGGTTTGGCAGCAGGCCTGCAGCCCCAACACCCGAGAGCCTACTTCAGGTGCGTATTCGCGTCAGTATTTCCGCGTTCCGATGCCATAATGAAGCCCGTGGTCCTCACTTTTTCATTTGGGCGGCACATGTGGTCTCGGACCCTCTGCCGTATACCCTCATCCATCTCCGTGATGTATATATACCTTCCCCTCGGCCTCCCGACCCCCCTCACAAACGCTGCCGTGCCGACATCGCCCATTTGCCATGCGGTCTGTCGTCTTCTCCCTCCTCGTGACGGCGGTGTCCTTGGTAGCCCCCACTGTAGGCCAGAGCTGCCCTACCACTGGTATTACCGGTACAGCCGCTGCTGGAGACCCCTACTGGTTGCAGAGCATCAAGCATCAAGGCCTTGCTGCGTCCAACTCGAATCCTTCTGGGTACCAGGTCTTCCGAAACGTCAAGGACTTTGGCGCGGTCGGTGACGGTGTAACGGACGATACAGCCGCAATCAAGTACGTCTAATCGTCCCACTAACCAGTTTTGTAAAGCACGGGCCGCCTTACTTACATTTTTACCTCCTCCAGCAACGCTATCACGTCCGGCACAAGATGCGGTCAGGGTTGCGACTCGACTACCACTCAACCTGCTGTTGTCTACTTCCCTGCCGGGTACGCCATGTGCCATGCGATCGTCCCGATTACTTTATTGATGCCGAGTTATTCACAGCACATACAAAGTTTCCTCGCCGCTCATGTGCGTAACGCTCGCGTTCATAGCGCTGCGGAGAGACGTTCCTTTCTCTTGGAAGGCCTACGTAAAGGCTGGGGGCCTAGACGGGCCGTTCCAAAAAACTTTCGCTGAGGCGAAAAACCTCTGAAAAGGCGCCGATCTCGAGGGGAGAAAGACTTGTGGCCTTTCGTTGCCCATTATCTCCGAGAAAAGGCACCTTTCCTCGGTTTTTCCTCCCATGTGAAAATCTGAGTTGATCCTCGCCGTTCTCGGAATGCTTCTTCTTTGCAGAAACGTCCATTGCAACTCCGTAGCGCTTACTTGAACCTCTGCTAACTGTCCTCCGTTCCAACAGCGCCTACTACTACACTGTCCTCGTCGGTGATGCCCGTACACCTCCCAAGCTGCTCGCCGCACCGTCCTTCTCCGGCATCGCCGTCATCGGTATGTATCCTATCCGCAACACACATCCCCATCCCCCTGACGTTTACCTATTGCCTCCCAGACGTGGACCCCTACATCCCTGGAGGCGGCGGAGCGCAATGGTACCTGAACCAGAACAACTTCTTCCGGAGCGTGCGCAACTTCGTCATCGACCTCACCCAGACCCTGGCAACTGCCAGTTCGACTGGGATCCACTGGCAGGTCTCGCAGTCGACGTCGCTCATGAACATCGTCTTCGAGATGAGCACCGATGCCAACACTGCTCACCAGGGTATGTGCCCACTCTTTGGAATTTGCTGTGCAAAGGTGGATGAATTCGTGTCGGATGCCAATTCCTGCGTCCTACAGGCATCTGGATGGAGAACGGCTCTGGTGGCTTCATGGGCGGTAAGTACGTCAGTCTGGGGTATGGCTATATGCGCTTACTATCGCCTTCTTATTTAGACATGGTATTCAACGGAGGTAATGCATTCATTCAATCAGTCAGGCAACTCCATGGATCCCTAACCTCTCTGCTTTCGTCAGGTAAATTCGGCATGTGGGTCGGCAACCAGCAGTTCACCGTCCGCAACGTGACTATGAACAACTGCAACACCGGTATTTGTCAAGTTTATTGACATTGTGAAATTTATGGGTAGCTGATCGTGACGCGTGCTTCTCGTAGCCATCTACTCGATTTGGAACTGGGGTCAGTTCAATCACTGTGTGCCATTTGTAGTCTCGATCTGACCAAAGCGTACCCTAGGCTGGACTTTCCAGGGTGTTACTGGTGCGTAACACTAGCTCATAGATATTCCTGCGGGCGGCGTAACTCTGATCCTTCTGCCACTTTTGCAGTCAACAACTGTCAGGTCGCATTTGATCTCGCTACTGGAGGTATCACACAGGAAACTCAGGTTGACCTCCCCTTTGGTCATCTTCACAACCTGTAACTGACGCAACCCTGCATGGAACAGTCGACAGGCTCGATCGCTGTGATCGACGCCTACGTCTCGAACACCCCAATCTTCGTCCGCTCCTCGACGGCCTCCAACGGCGCCCTCCGAGGCGCCCTCGTCTTGAACAACATCCACCTCACGAACGTCCCCACAGCAGTCACTGTCGCCAACGGCGCAAGCGTCCTCTCCGGGACCACCGGGACCACGACGATCACGTCCTGGGGCCAAGGCAACGTCTACACCGGCACCTCCCAGAGCGGCACCTTCACCCAGGGCAACGTCGCCGCCCCCTCCAAACCCAACGCCCTGCTCGACAGCGCGGGCCGCATCTTCGGCAAGGCGCACCCGCAGTACGCGGACTTCGCGACGAGCCAGATCGTGAGTGTGCGCGACCAGGGCGCGAAGGGCGACGGGAAGACGGACGACACGGCGGCGCTGCAGAAGGTGTTCGACACGTACGCGGGGTGCAAGCTCATCTTCGTCGACCACGGGACGTACCTGATCACCGACACGCTGAAGATCCCCGCCGGCGCGCAGGTCGTGGGCGAGGCGTGGAGCGTGTTCCTTGGCGGGGGGAGCGCGTTCTCGGATATGGCGAACCCGAAGGTCGTGGTCCAGGTCGGGCAGGAGGGCGATACGGGCATTGTGGAGATCTCGGACATCATTTTCGCGACTCAAGCCCCTGGTGAGTGTGCATGCGCAATTTGGCTCATCAGCCGTGCTAATGGTCTGATTGGACACAGCTGCGGGCGCGATTGTCGTTGAATGGAACATCCATTCCGATACCCAGGGCGGCGCTGGAATGTGGGACTCGCACATCCGTCTCGGCGGCGGTGAGTGAATATAGATCTATCCTCCCCTTTACGTTCGCCCTAATGCACTTTCTTATTAGCGGATGGGACGAACCTCCTGGTCTCCAACTGCGCCAACGGTACCGTCAATGACGCCTGCTCTGCTGCGTACCTCGCCCTCCACCTCACCGCGAAGTCCACCGCATACCTTGAGGTAAGGTGTCTTCCTCATATACCGGAGAGAGCCATTCCTGAACAGTTTACTTTAGGGCACGTGGGTCTGGCTGGCCGACCACGATCTTGACAGCGGAGGATCGAAGCAAATTACCGCCTTCAGCGGGCGTGGTATTCTTTCCGAATCTGCTGGCCCTGTGTGGTTGATTGGTACGGGATGTAAGTCGTTTCTCACGTTTGCAATCTCAATAGGAGGACCAACGCGAAATGTTTGTGACAATAGCGGAGCACCACACGATCTACCAGTACAACCTCGTAGGCGCGAAGCAGCACTACATAGGTCTCCTTCAGACTGAGACTGTACGTGCTGCTCGAACACTATCTCTGATCTCTGGCTAATGAATACTTTCGCTCCAGCCATACTATCAGCCGGTACCCTCAATGCCTTCTCCATTCTCCGCAAACAGTAGTCTCCATGACCCCACACACTTGAGCGGCCAGACTTCAGCATGGGCGGTCAACATCGAATCCTCGTCCGACATCCTCGTCTTCGGTGAGATATTCAACGTTTTCCGAGAATGCAGAGATTCTGATGGATATATGCGCTCGTCCATAGGTGCCGGCACCTACAGCTTCTACTCCAACTATGACCAGGCCTGCTTGACCAGCACCAGCTGCCAGAGCCAAATCTTCAACATCGACTCCGACTCGAGCGTTAACTTATACAGTCTCGCCACTGTTGGCACGACCTACATGCTTTCCGTCGACGGAAAACCTGTCGTTCCTGCGAGCGCGAATGTTAATGGATTCCAGAGCAGCCTTACTGCATGGAGCAAGTCTTGAGCGACCGCTGTGTGTGTCCGGTATGATTTCATCCCAATTCAGAGTCAGCATGATGCGCTCCTCTCACACGTTTATCCTTTACGTTTGTGTTATGTCACGAATTGTTACGAGGATCTTGTAGCATGTCAAAGCATTGGATATCATTTTGGATAGACTTTCTAGATACCCTGGGATATATCACTGTATTTAGTTACTCTCTTGCTAAACATGATGGTCATTAGCATTTAGTGTGTGCGTGCGCAAATGCGAAGGTGTTTGGGAAACTTCCTTAAAATATCTAATGAGTCCAGCGGACTGAATGGCCTATTAGCATACGCGTCTGTGCCATACAGAATTGGAGAGGGCCGCACCAATCGGAGGCGGGATGGGTATTACATAATGAAGCCGCGGGATATGTCGGGCGCTTCGTTTGCCATAAACGGAATTCCGACAGGTGGCGGGCCGAGGATAAGCGTCTCTCTGCTCCCCACGGTGACTGTACTTGTCTTCAACCTTGCTCCGCTCTTCATTCACCCTCTCAGTACCCTCCTAGGCTCTTCAATCTACCCACATTATGCCTGCGCAATCAGCAGAGCAATCTTTCCGTGATAACCTCTCGCAATTCCGCTGGGCTCGAGGCAATAACGACGACTCCCAGCAACAACAACAAAATGCCTCCACCGGCTCGAACCCGTTCTCGCGATTCTACAACGCCATCGGCAATGGCTACGTGCCATTACGCTCGAACGAGAGGTCCAACGAGGAGGAGGCATACTTTGCGTTGTCGCGGTGGGAGAGGTGCGTACGCCCCTGCTGCGGCACAAGGTTCATGCTCACAACGCTTGGGATTGCGATGGGGGTTGCAGGCTATTGGGTTTCGGAGCGTGCTTGATTGGAGCGGCAGTATGCTTCTTCGTAGCATTTTTGACAGTCCCTCTTATTGCGCTCCGACCAGCCAAATTCGCCCTTGCGTTCAGGTGCGCCTACTTGTGTTATTGTCCCTGTTGACTGCATGTCTCAACCGTGCTATACATAGCTTGGGGAGCTTGCTGGTGATGTTCGGGTGAGTCTGAATGCTGCACATCGCCGCATGTGACGCCGTGGTCAAACCTTCGCCAGGTTTTCGGTCCTCATTGGACCCATAAATCACATCAAGCATCTCGTCTCGAAAGAGCGTCTACCGTTCTCCATCGCATACCTCGCAAGTCTAGGACTCACGCTATATTTCTCGCTGGGTGTAAGTGTCGCCCTTTCACCCCTTTGAGTGACGCTGAAGTCAATCCATACAGGCCCACTCATATCTTGGGTCCCTTATTGGTGCTATTGTTCAAGTACGTTTCTCGACCTCCTCCACACCCTATATTCCACTGTTTTTGACACATTGACGATCTCGTCACTTCAAGGTCATCGCCCTCATCTCATATGTCCTCGCATACTTCCCCGGAGGTACTCAAACCCTCCGCTTCGGCGGCCAAATGGCCCTCCGCGGCGCCGGAAGCCTCCTTCCCTTCTGACCCCGGATCTGGACCATGCCGCTCCAGCTGATTCCCTGTTATGTCTATACGTCGCACATTTGTACGCTTTACTTGGATCTTGCAACATGCGTTCTTGCTTTCCTTAACCTTTTGTTGCTTCATGCCCCCGATGCTCTGGAATACGACCTTCAGCATGAACGCGCAGCTTCGTTCGTCGCCGCCGCTACATTATAACTTATTATACAATCATTGCTGTGATGGACGTGGAATGAGACATGATACTACAAAGCATGGTCATCGAGCATGGGGTGTTCAGAGCAAGTATTAGTGAGTGGGCGTGTCCAACATCAATACCCATTTTGTGGTGAATCGCCACCGCCCCGCGCGTCCGCCTCGACCTCCTCCAACCCCGCCGTATCCGCCAGCCGACGCGCCATGATCGTCCGATAGCTCTCGTACGACCGCCATTCCGCTCCTAATGTCTCCTCGCTCTGTTCGTCGCCATGCCAAGTCAGAACACGCCACTATAAGCATGGAACGGAGCCGGCACTTACAAGGTCAAGCGCAGCCAACGTAGAAAGCACCGGCACGAGCCTGCGCTGCGCCTCCGCGCGGAGCGCGTCTGGCTGCGGCGACGAGGCGAGGCGCATCGTGTGCGCGATCGGGCCGCGCAGGTCCGGATTGCTAATATGCTTTCCCTCCATATAGAACGCGAGGTGCCGCCACAGCAGCAGGAGCAGCATCTCCAGCGAGTCTGCCGCCGCCAATGTCAGTGTGGGCAACAAAAACGAAGTGAGCCCAGCTTACTGAGGATGGTCAGGGATCGCCGCTTGGCGCTGGCCCGCCACGACGCGAGCTCGCGTCCAATGAGGGTCTGCTTTTGCCGCATGTCGAGGTTCTCGAGGATGGTCGGGTCCGATATGTGCATGATCTGAAAATATGGATGATCCGCGATACGCAATTCGGGATGCAACGGACGTAACAGTAAATCAGCGCCCTGCTTTTTTGATCACGGGGGGAAATACAGACCTCCTGGATGTTGTCTACTCTGATGTGATCCTTGGATGCGAGTTCAGCGGAGAGGTCCACGATGCGCATCAGGACTTGCGAGAGGTCGCGAGAAAGGTCATCGAGCGCTTCAATTGCATCGCCAATACTAGGCACCGTAGCTGTTGGGGGCCCCGTCATCTCTCTGGAGCGGTATTGCCTCAAAATAAATCAGCTCACCAATGAACTTAGAGGGTCTGTCCTCATGCTTGGGCGTCGTAAGGGCCGGCGAGAATACAAGCGTGAAGTCAGCCTCTGTGAAGTCGCTTGCGGTGCCAAGGTACGACGTTAACGCGTTCTTCAGGAGCTCGTCCTTGAGGAGCAATGCCGCACGGAACTTGGATTGAGGAGCGTATTCTACAGCCGTACGACTTTCAGCTACATGATACGCTGTGTTTGAAGGAAAACGCACCTAGTGACTGAACGCTAGCATCAGCCAACTCTGCGTCGGTCTGGGGCTTGACGATCTCTGTCCAATGGCGATCAGGTAGGCACTTCGCACCCAGATTTGTGATGGCTCCATGCAAGGCGCCAAAGCCCGAACTCGAAACCTGAGATCGATACTGTTAACACTGCTTTTGAGGTGAAATACTTGAGAACGGCCTTACCAGTTCAGTCTTCGGAACGAGGTGGACTACGCTAGCACATATCGAAACCAAGAGTCGGATTTCTTCTAAGACTGAGATGGAGAGCTCATCCACTTCGTTTTTCAAGAGCAGAATGGCCGTATCCTGATGACTTGACAAGAATTGCAGAGCCTAAACACGGGGGTAAGCGTATGGAGAGCAGGGATTAAGGAGCAACTAACATGATTTGCGGCTGTTGTGTGTCTTGGACCCAAAGCAATAAGTATGCCGCTCACGAGCTGGAGTGCAGGCAAAAATAGCTGGTGATAACGCTGCACCGCGGATGGAAGGAAGCTGTCGCGATCTTGAGTCCGGCTCCGGGTTAGTCTTTTGGCAAAGATTAGTACATAGAAACACAGACCGAGGAAGGCTTGGTCGGTTTCCGGTCTTGCATCAAGGTAGTCGCACTCGCCAAGGATAGGGAGTGCGCGGGCCTCGAGGAGTCGCTCTGCACCTTGTCGCGTCTGGGCCATGCGTACCAACAAAGACATCTTGGCTTCGTAGACGTAGAGGGGATTGAGATCATCTACGTTTGACAACTGTCAGTTGGTTGAACAAGACGGGCTGAATGAATGGGATGCTTACCGGGGTCGGGCTTCAGAACTCCTTGGAGTGGGAGGTCCGACTCCTTCAACCCTCGTACGAAACCGCCCAAGAAACCTTGCCGCGCCAGCGATGTAAGCGGGGACGAATGCTTCTCCCATCGCGACAGGCGGACCAAGGAGTCCAACAGCATGAACGCGACAGTTTTCCAGACCTCCGTGCCGTCTATCGCATCGCGCGAGACGATAGCAATCAGCCGCTCTGTAGCGGGCTTCAAAATCGCAATGCTGGACTGAATGAGCGATGTGCCAACAGCAGGTTGCTGCGTAAGCTGGCCCGAGACCGATACGAGGGACAACGAGTCGCTGAGCTCCTCCCAGGGTGAGACGGAGGATCCAAGAGTCGATGCGGCATCGTCGCTCGAGGATTCTTGAGCCTCCGCATGGAGGACGAGGTGCAGGTAGTTGACGAGAGAAGCATACAGGTTACCCCGTACGAGCTCAAGGCGACTATGATCCACAATGCACTCCAATATGCTTCGGAGGAGCGCATTGAGACGCTCCGCAGGCAAGGATCCAGCCTCAACGTCGCCTCCTGCCGTCTGCATGAGAACTTGATGACGGCGATCCTCACGCAACTTCGTGATGGTTGACAGAATCGTCTCTGACAGGAGAACCGCAGTGGACTCCTGGATATTCGACGAGTGGAGGGAATTGGGGAGGACGTGCAGAAGGTCAAACAGCATGTTCTCTCGACGGTCGAAGGGTAGGCGATCGAAACACTTCATGAGAGCCATATCCAGCACTCTGCGCCATGACTCATAGCCCGAAGCGGCGGCATAATGGACCTTCCTCCTATGGTTCTCGATCGCGCAGCTCTGTAGGATATAGTTGGTCTCCGCTTCCAAAGCATCGACGTGCGCCTTGGTTGCGACCTGACCTTGAAGGTAGAGCGCCCGCTTAGCGACGGTCAGAAGGGAGAGTAGCGCGGCCCGATCGACCACCTCGCAGCCAGACTCGTCAATACGCAAGCACGACTGCAAGTTCAGCTGGCCCAAGAAATCGAGGTTTTGAGGCTGAACGACTAGGCTGTCTGACCAGTCGAAGTCCAGGGATTGAACCAGCTCGATCATCCTGAGATGGGACTGGCCAACCTCACGGAATGGCTTGAACACATCTACATCCCAGGAGTCGGTTCCGTCCTCGAGGCCGTCTTCTTCGTTGCCAAACATAAGCTCCAACAACTCGGAGACACTCTTCTGATGGCCTTTGTTCGTGAGGACGTGGAGGTCGAGGGCAACGAGGTCGAGGATCCACGAACGGAGCTTGAGGAAGGATGCCGTGGCAGTGACAGTGGTCACCACACGCAAGCCGTCGGCGTACTGGATCTCAATGAACGGCTGCTTCTCCATCTCGGGGACCTTGAAGGGAATCGCGGCGAGGTGTCGTGCGAAGAAGTCCTCACGTGTTCGTAGATACCGCATGGTTGGCTCCGACGTGCGAGGATGCTGGCAAAGCTGGAAGATGACGTGGTAGCAGCGTTCGGCAAAGGCGGGGAGTGTGATGAACAGCGGTTGCCCGAGAGTCTGTCTCCTTTCCTTGCCCTTTAGCCGAGGGACACCAAAGTTAAGCAGGTCGAGGATGGAGTGGACGCAAGAGCGCCGGGCGCCAAGCGCATGGGGGTCCTGTATTGACTTGTCTGGCGAGGCATCGCCGAAGAGGAGGAAGTGAGCGAGGTTGGGGTGGGGGCGATCAGAGTGCGTGTTTTGGATGAACAAGTCTAGGATTGCCAGTCGAATCGCCTGGGTGAGCAAGTCCGATGGTCCGTCAGGGTCCGGCCCACCGGCACCTGTCGTCTGCTCAGCAGTAGTCTCCGCCGCTTCAACATCTTCCACGACATGGGCGTCCAGAGCACGGAGATAGCCCTCTAGGATGCGGATGGACTCACTGCTGCGATCGATGAGGAGAACGAGTTGGTTGAGCGCCGCAGATGAAGCAAGCGTGGTGATGGTCTTGACACCGAGAAGCATGAGCTCGGGATAAGCAGGGTAGCAAATGTATGCTGCGAGCGCGGGAACGTAGTCGGGAGTGAAGGAGAGGGCTTGGTCAAAGCGAATGAAATATGACGCAGGGGGAACCTCGCCGGTCAGTGTGGGTTCATTGAGCTCGATCAGAAGGGGCAGGAAGACGTCGAGGAAGATGTCCTGAATCTCGAGGACACGGTGGATGATCCTCAATACGCGGATGATAGTCGTACGGTAGTACGGCTCCTCCTCCGCCAAACCCTTCTCAAAGCCATTCAGTCCCTCGACAAGGTACGATAGAATGGATGCCTGAAGAGGCGATGCAGTGAGAAGTCGCCTGAGCAGCTCGAACCCAGGGTGGATGGCGAGCTGCACGACGGCTTCCTTGTTCGGCTGCAGCTCTTCAATGCTCGTGACAAGGGACTCCAGGTCGAAGCTTGCAAGGCAGCGCTCGATGAAACAGAGGCACAAGTCGTTCATGCGCCATCTGTCCACCGGACGGAGATACTCCCTCGTCGGGATACGTGCGAACACATTGTCCACTACGAACGAAACGAATGGACCAATGCCAGGCGTCCGGTACGGTGTGCCTAGTGCTTCGGGGATGGTATTGACAGGGGTAGGATCTGTGACACGCTCGCGCAGAGGGATCCGTTTGGGGGTATGAATCAGCGTCGCGAGGAGGTTGAGGAAGGGGATGGTGGAGGGATATAGCTTGTAGGCTGTCTCGACCTCGTCTAACTCCAGCTCGACACCGCGGCCGACGGAGAGACCACTACTGGGACCGTGGGGAACGCGAACGTTGATGACCTCAAGCCTTTCCATGAGGGTCCACACGGATTTACAGATCTCTACCCCCGCTGCGCCTGCTCCCGGGGCACAGAAGGCAGCAAGGGTGTCGAAAACAGCACCCTTCAGCTCGAGGGGAAGCCCGAGTGGGATCAGGGAGACCATGGTAGGGATGGCGCGGAAACGAGCATGACTGGAGATGTTGACGCGAGCGGGGATGGAGTTCGTGACAACCACGGATAAGAGACGAAGGAAGGACTGAGCCAATAACACATCCTGTTGAGAAAGCTGGACCTGCTGCGGCCGCGGGGGTGGAGGTGGGGGTTGGTTGAACTGAGCATTCCCGAATCCTTGCTGAGTTGCCGCAAAATGTTGAGGCGCGTTGGACCGAGGGGGTTGGCCGGCCGCAGCCCATGACTCGAGTATTGAGAAGATCGAGCTCCATGAGACGGTGGGACCAGGTCCAGACGTCGATGGGGGAGCCGCGCCAGGCACGACGTCTCCACCACCGCGGACAAGGTAGTTGTACGCGAGCTCACTACACTGCTGACCATTCGCAAGGCCCGATAGCATGTCGAAGAGGGCCATCGACATGTCGACGTCGCGAGCCTGCGTAGACCAAACAGACCACTGCAAGAAAGCAGCAAGCTTCCCAGAGTTCAACTCTACGTACTCCCTATACGACGAGCGTTGACCGGGCAGGACAGTCCCTGCGCCCCAAAAGTGCAGAGCGCGCTCTGGAGGCAACAATGTGTAGAGCATCCCCATAAAAGAGAAGAGCATTGCCATGTCATTCCGCGGGGGAGCGGTGGGCCTCTCCTGTTCTGAGATTCCGGAGCGCGAAGAACCTTGTTGGTGTGCGGAACGGAGCATCCTTGTCCGATCTGCACGCGCACCAGCGAGCAAGAGGTCTTCCTGTCTCTGCTTGATTTTCCGAAGCTCGGAAGACGCCTGTGTGATCAGAGAACGCACCAGCGCTTCGCTCGCCTCCACGATGACTGGCCGGAAGTCATCTGATGGCAGCTCGAGCTGGAGGTCTTGCTCGGTAATGGTCAGCACGGACGCTGCATACGAGGTGGTGGTACGCGCTATTTGCGTCTTCTGGAGGAGCGTGAGGGTGCGTGCAAGATAGGTGAAGCAGTCACCCTGGACCGCATTCCAAATCTGCGTCTCCAGCTCGTCCGACTTGAACCCATCTGTGTTCTCCAACGCAGGATCCGCGCGACGGGCCGACGCGAGGAAGAGTGTCCACTTGAGGAGAATCGTCGCCTTGAGCCCTTGTTCCGGCCACTCCTTCGTAATATCGAGTTTGCGCTTCATCTCCGGCACGAGCCGTCCATCCGCAAGCAATGCCTTGCGCGCGTGTCCAGCAGAAGCGTCGGGGTCCACAATATCGAAAGCGGTCAGGACCGTGGGCAGGATATAGAACACCATTGGGTGGCGTGGGTTCGCGCCGAGCCAGTCAACCATCTTTGGAATCTCCGAGGAGGATAGGTGCCCCATGCGCGCGAGGAGGAATAGTGCCACCGCGAGGGTACGCCGTTCGTACTTGAGGGACTCGCATCGAGCGTTCAAAACGTCCACGCCCAGCCCCGCGTTGGGCCCTATCCATACCTTCAGATGTGTGCAACCGGGCGTGCATATAACCACTCACCTTGTGTAGGTGCCATTGTCTCGCTCTTCGCGTTCTGCCTCGCCACCAGCGCCTTCGCAAGTGTATTCCCAACGTTGTGGATCTCCTGGAACAGCTTCATCGCCAACGACAAGCCCGCACCAGAGCTTTCTCCCGGGTACAACAACTGTTGCCGCACGAACATGTCTATTCGCTGGTGGAGTAGCGACGCGTCTCCGGTCTCCGCAAGTTCAGCCGCCTGCAGGATGGTGCCCAAGCAATCCGCTAACTCCCGCCGTCGTGTGTGGTACTCCATGATGACTGCCTCGATGCATCGTTCTGGTGTAAAATTTGGATTGTGGGTCATGACATCTTGGAGGAGGCCGGCGGCATAGCGTTCTGAGCATTCGAGCTGTTGGGAGATGAACAAGGTCTGTTTCGCGAAGTCTCCGTTCACCGCGACAGAACGACCGTGGATCGTGATTTTCCCTGGCACAGAAGGTTATATATGCGATATATACGGGTAGTTGGCAAATATACCTGATTCAAGCTCGCGTTGCTCCTGTGGATTTCGTGGTCCAACATCGTACAGGTTCACCAGTTGTGGCCGGTGTGCCATGAGCTCCTCGAAAAACTCCTGTTCGCCATTTGGAAGACCCCTCGAGCTGAAAGCGGAAGACAGAACGGCCCGCAACCGCGAGACAGAAGCCATGAGGACAGGGAGTGGAGGAAAGCAAGAGGGTCGGGAACAAGAACAAGGTTGAGGAGGGTTGAGGTCAGAGCGACTCGGTGCGCGCTGCCGGCGCCAACGGCGAGCGACGCGTGCCATGTCGCGCGTCGCGTGAACAATCCAGCCTCGTGCATTCCTCCTTCCCGCCATTTGACCCGCATCCTCGCTGGCCTCCCTTGGGTCTCCCTATCGCTCCCACTTCCGCGCTGCGTCGTAATTACTCTCCCTCAGCATCGCTCCCTCATTATGGACGCTATAATCTACCGACAGTATAGTGGCGAGTCTGAATTACCTCATATAATGGCACTCGTTCAGCATGAACTGAGTGAGCCGTATGTTATCTACACCTATCGTTATTTCCTTCAGCAATGGTAAGTGTATCCCTCCTCAAATACACGCACATCTTGACTCACATACGAACGCGCAGGCCACATCTAGCGTTCCTCGTACGTCGCAACTCGCCTATCACCCGGCGAGGAGACGTGTCACTGACCTTCGACGACGTCATCTAGGCTTACCCGAGCCAGTCTTCTGATCCAGTGGGCGTCGTCGTTTGCAAGCAAAGCATGCATCGAGATGTCACGAACAGGGGCTATATCGCGATGCTGAGTGTACATAAGAATTGGAGGAAGAGGGGGATAGGTAAGCGGTTCGTTATCGCCGCTGCTCGATACCACCTAACCGATTGGTTGCAGCGAGCACACTCGTTCGAAGAACCATCGAGGTTATGAAGACGAATGGTGTCGAAGAGGTAGCGTCTGCTGGGGTCATGTTTCTCCGCCGCCCTGCCGCTGACCCTTTGTTCCCCCAGGTAGTGCTCGAGACGGAGTACGATAACTCTGCAGCGTTATCGCTGTACGAGTCACTAGGGTTTATCCGTGAGAAGCGTCTCTTTCGTTTCTATTTGAACGGCAAGGACGCTTTCAGACTGGTCCTCGTCGTTCCCTCGCCGGAGGTCGATGAGGACGACGACTCCAAGTTAGTTCCCAAGCCACTTGCGCCTCGTTTCATGGCCCCCGCACGAATGATCGCTATACCCACACTCCCTTATGACAGCGACGATGAAGTTTCTTCGCGGTGATTAGACGTTAGACTATGATCCCCTTGCTTCTCCTCGCTAACAACTGCTGCTTCCTTGATAATGGATTCCGGCCTCTGTTGTACAACATATTTATTGGTCTCTCCCGCCCCCCACTCAACTTGTATTGCTGGTGTACCACTAGTATTCCCTCCATTTATCTCGCCACAATATTCTGCTTGTACAGTTGGTCTTCCATCCATACTCTACTGTTTCGCCGTTATCCTCCACATACCGAAGCACCCATTAACCATAGTCGCGTGCGCTCCCGCCATTCTCGGACCTCCACTCAAGTGGGTTGCTCTATTGATCCGTACGCTGTGCCATGTTAGCGTTCCCGAGGCACGGTGGGGTGGCTCCTGCTTCTCCTTTGTCCCTGTCCCAACCAGTGGCATCCAGCAAATTTCCCGCACTATTTCCTTGCGCGTCCATGCATCCGTCACCAGTTGTGATCGTCAACGTGTCCCTCGGCGAATCCATCATGCTGCTCGAAGTTCCCCGAAGATTCTTTCACCAAATCTGACCCTCTTTCGAGATACTCCGTGCGGTGCAGAAGCTGCGAACACCAGAGGTGTGATAGTGTGATGGTGCATCTCTGCGACGTGGCAGCGTTTCAGATGCGATGGCGGTTGGAGGGGTCCGGACCCCGTGCATCCTCTCCTGACTTTCTCGATATTCCGGCGTTTTTTCAAGGTGCCGGACTGCCTTAATGGAGCGCTCTCGGCGGCACTGGTGGCAGTGATGGGGTTTTTATTGGCCACGTCTGAGCCACGTCAGTAGCCAAGAGGGATGCGGGGTTTCTGGGGTCTGCATCAAAGTGAAAGTGTTGACGTGGCGAGTTGGCCCTTGCACGAATAAATACGCGCTCCGGACGGGCAGCGGGGCGAACATCTCTTTCTCTTCCCTCTCTCATCATGTCTTTGCCTCGTCGACCGACGCGGACACAGTCTCGACGGCTGCTGTCGTCTATGTCCCTTGTCTTCCTCGCTTTCCTCGCGCTCATTCTTTTGTGCCCGGTTTCCGTGAACGCTGACGAGGAGAAGGCCAAGTATGGTCCCGTAATTGGTATCGGTAAGTAGCAACGTGTTTCGGCGGCATGCCCCCAGCCTCACCTGGCCTGCAGATCTCGGAACGACGTACTCTTGCGTTGGTGTTCAGCGTGGCGGACGTGTTGAGATCATCGCCAACGACCAGGGTCACCGTATTACCCCCTCGTGGGTCAGCTTCTCGGACGAGGAACGACTGTAAGCCTTTCTCTTCCTTTTTGCGTCGAAGCTTGCCGACGCTTGTCCGTAGTGTTGGCGATAGCGCGAAGAATGCGTTCCACTCCAACCCGGAGAACACCGTCTTCGACGCCAAGCGTCTTATTGGTCGCAAGGCCGATGACCCGGAGATCCAGCGCGACATGAAGCACTGGCCTTTCAAGGTTACGAGCAAAGGTGGAAAGCCCAGCGTCCAGGTCAAGTACCGTGGCGAGACTCGTGATTTCGTGAGTCGGTTTCGATGAATTTGCTCCGCGCCCCTTGCTGAAAATTGTTCCAGACTCCCGAGGAGATCTCTGCTATGGTCTTGGGCAAGATGAAGGAGACTGCTGAGGCTTATCTCGGCCGCAGCGTCTCGCACGCCGTCGTCACTGTCCCCGCCTACTTCAACGACGCGCAACGCCAGGCCACCAAGGACGCCGGTACAATCGCCGGTCTCCAGGTCCTCCGTATCATTAACGAGCCCACTGCTGCTGCCATCGCTTACGGTCTTGACAAGAAGGGTGGCGAGTCTCAGATCATCGTCTACGATCTCGGCGGAGGTACCTTCGATGTCTCCCTCCTTTCCATCGACGACGGCGTCTTCGAGGTCCTGGCCACCGCTGGTGACACTCATCTTGGTGGTGAGGACTTCGACAACCGCGTCATTGACTTCCTCGTCAAGCAGTACAAGAAGAAGACCGGAACCGACGTCACTCCGAACCTCCGCGCGATGGGCAAGCTCAAGCGCGAGGTCGAGAAGGCCAAGCGTACCCTCTCTTCCCAGCAGTCCACTCGCATCGAGATCGAATCCTTCGAGAATGGCAATGACTTCTCCGAGACGCTCACCCGCGCGAAGTTCGAGGAGCTCAACATGGACCTCTTCCGTAAGACCATGAAGCCCGTCGAGCAGGTCCTCAAGGACGCGAACCTCAAGAAGGAGGACATCAACGAGATCGTTCTCGTTGGTGGTTCGACCCGTATCCCCAAGGTCCAGCAGCTCCTTAAGGAGTATTTCGGCAAGGAGCCCTCGAAGGGTATCAACCCCGACGAGGCCGTCGCGTACGGTGCTGCTGTCCAGGGTGGTATCCTCGCTGGCGACGAGTCGCTTGGTGACGTTGTCCTCGTCGATGTCAACGCCCTTACCCTCGGTATCGAGACGACTGGCGGTGTCATGACCAAGATTATCCCCCGTAACACCGTTATCCCCACTCGCAAGAGCCAGATGTGAGTACATGCGCGATCTTCGTCAGCAAACGATACTGACGTTCTTTTAGCTTCTCGACTGCTGCCGACAACCAGCAGACCGTGTTGATCCAGGTGTACGAGGGTGAGCGTTCCTTGACGAAGGACAACAACCTCCTCGGCAAGTTCGAGCTTTCCGGTATCCCGCCCGCGCCTCGTGGAGTCCCCCAGATCGAGGTAACCTTCGAGATGGACGCCAACGGTATCATGAAGATCTCGGCGGCGGACAAGGGAACGTGAGTGGCATTTACGCTGTCCGTGAGTGAACCCCGCGCTGACAGCTTCATCCACAGTGGCAAGTCCGAGTCGATCACCATCACGAACGAAAAGGGTCGTCTATCCCCCGAGGAGATCGAGCGCATGGTGAAGGAGGCGGAGGAGTTCGCGGCTGAGGATGAGGCTCAGCGCAAGCGTATTGAGGCGCTCAACCACCTCTCGTCGTTCGTCTACGGCCTTAAGACGCAGCTCGGCGACCAGGAGGGTCTTGGCGGGAAGCTTGAGGAGGCGGACAAGAAGGCGATCCTCGACGCGGTGAAGGAGACGACGGACTGGATCGACGAGCACGGGCAGACGGCGACGGCGGAGGAGCTCGAGGAGAAGCTGTCGGAGGTGCAGAGCGTCGTGAACCCCATCACGAGCAAGCTGTACGCGAGCAGCGGCAGCAGTGACAGCAAGGGCGACGACGACGAGGAGTACAGCAGGTCGCACGACGAGCTGTGAGTTTGACTGCCCCGATGCATGATCGTCTGAGAGACAGACGCACGACGCACACGTACGCATCGCATTGATTTGTGTTTTTATTACTTTGGAGCAAAATAATTATTATTCTACGGGCCTTGTCATAGCATACCATCGCAATAGACTTGGACTTCACAATCATACTGCGCAGTGCGTACATCCGTATCGTGGGTGCGTGGGCAGGAAATACCGTGGCATTGGAAGCGGGGATAGTTTGGTTGCCATCACTGACACTTTCCCCCGATCTCTGGTTTGCCGAATCGCTTCGGCGCCGTTGGACTGAAGAATGTGATTGTCGGGATTGCGCAATACGGTGCAATTAGAAGGCTTTACTAACTTATTCGAATGTCGACGCCAATGCTCCATACACTCTGAACTGGCGCACTTTTGCAAGACTTCTTAGTGGTTCTTCACACGAGTTGTATACAACTTAGAGCTTTCTCCGTCGTATCCTGAGATTCTCGTTGAGCTATATTTAACCACTACCTCTAGGGTATGAACTTGCCTCCTTAGCGTTCGAAGCTTCCGTCCCCACTCCCTTAAGACTGTGGCTGCTGGTCAGGACGCCTCTCCCTCTGGCAGGCCTTCACGGCGTCCAGCACCGCCTGCCAGCTCCCCGTCGGATTCGTGACCTCTGGAACAAGGTGCGGAAACAGGCGGTCGACCCAGCTTGCAAACTCGGCCACTAGCGCCTCGTCGATCTCCGCGTTCTGCACGCTGAAGCACTCGAGCCTGTGACCCCGCGCCGTCAGGTGTTGCCCGAGCTCAGGCAAGCTATCGGGCCGCATGTCGAGACGGCGAATGTGGATTGTCTTGAGGTCGGGGCACTTCGTCGCAAGCGCGAGGACGGATGCCGGTGTGGGGCACGCGCTGGGGTCCGACTCCTTGGAGCCGCTGCCCCCGACGGCGAACGCGAGCTTCAGGTGGCGCATGCGCGGCCACGCGTCCGCGAACGCGGCGATATCGGCGTCGTCGATGGTGAACATTGTGTACCACGTGTTGAAGCCCACAGATTGTAGGCTTGAGAGCGTGAGGAGGGGCCCGACAGCCTCGCGGAGCGGGCGGGGGCTCGTGGAATCGCCGAGGGAGAGATAGAAGGAGAGGTGGCGGAGCGCGGGGAAGCGGCGGGCCCAGACTTCGCAGCTTTCTGTGAAAATGTGGAGATGCTCGGGCGGATAATGGCCGATGGCCAGCTCGTGAAGACGGGGGGAGCTGAATGCATGGTAGACAAGGTTGCTAGAGGGATGCTCGGAGATCACCAACACCCGCAACCTCTGAAATCCGGAGAATAAAATGAAGGGCATGTCGGTCGTGTCGAAGAATCGGACATGAAGCTCCTCGAGTTCGTTGAGCGCGGCTAGAGTCTGAAGGGTGCGCAGATTGACTCTAGTGGCGCGGAAGTAGCGGAGACGACGAAGGTTTGCCAGTTGAGGACAGAATGTGTCGATCTGTCCGGTATTCACGGTTAATCTCGTGATCCGCGATGCAACGGAAAAAATAGTTGGAAGCATAGATTGGAAGGTAGACCGCCATTCCTGGTGATTGACCGGAGTGGTATCGTTATGGATCCCGAAACAGGCGATCTTGAACTGCGTGATCGTGGGGGATAGAAAGTGAAGTATTCCGGTGCATTTCGGCGTGGAAAAAACCCAGCCAAGCTCGCGGAGGTTGGGTAAAAGAGGATTCCCGCAGGACCAGCGCCCCAAATTTGTCCAGATGGAAGGGGGGATGCGGTCCTGGGCTACTCCCATCGGCGGGAAAATGGACTCGACGACTTGCACGTATTCGGCATACATGCGAAACCTCGCCCATTCTCGCGGTACAATAGTGTTTGGGTAAACCTGTAAGGGAGAAAGTATGGGTAAAACTCGAGATGGATATGTAGCTAAGTTCGAACTCACACCGAGCTTATCCGACGCGTCGTCGCCGGCCTCCACAATATCTAGCCCCGGGAACAGATGGAGAAGAGGCCACACGTCCCGAAGCCTGCGCCAGAGTATTCGCGAGGCAGGCGAATTGAACCTCTTGCACACACGAGCCAGCCGCGCCAAAGACCTGGCCCGTTCTCGAGGTTCGGTTTCCAGTAAGCTGCGGCCGTCGATATTGGGTGTGAGGCAGTTGCAGATGAGGTAGATGACGTCCTGATTATTCAGAGCACAGAGGGACATGCTAGCCATGGTGTTTCGCTGTCGGATCGGAGAGTTTGGTTGTTGGGAAAAGGGATTGAAGGTGCTGGCAAAGTGTTGTACGCGACGGGCAGCGCTTCCCACGGCACGCGCAGCAACACTCGGCACCTACGGCTGCTGGGACGTTCTATTGAAAGTCAGCGTTCCAAATTTGAAGCTTCCGATGACCAACTCACTGTGTGGTAGGTAATCGGGTTAGATTTCCGTTGTGGACGTCGCCCCTTGAAAATTATACTCGAGGGACATAGGTTGGTGTCAGCTGAGGTTCGCCTGAACCCGTGGACGGACAAGGGCCTGGTTCCAGTCGGAAATGATTAGTAAAGCCATACGTATGATGGTTCATGGACTTACGAGCATCTTATACCTTCAGCTGGATTTCTAGTACTAGCCGCCTCTAGCCAGAAGACCACAACGCCGTTGGAAGTCGTGGAAGCAGTGACGAGTGCGACGCCATCAAAACGCGCGTCTCTTCGTCGGGCCGGGCCGGTTTGTTCCGGATGTGCTTCATTCTACGGAACTGTCTGTCGCCTGCAGTTTCCAAGTACTGAACCACAACCATGTATCCCGCAGCGCGAAGATGCCTTGTGTTGCAAGGGCCGAGGACCCCTTCATTATCGCGGTACTTCAGGACTAGCATGGCCGTCCGTAACTCGTCAGAGGCGATCCTTCACCGCTCGACGGAACTCGGTGCGGCAGAAGAGACGCAGAACATCGCGACTATGGACAGATTAATGAAGACTTTCCGTGAGTATGATATGTCGTGTTTTCGAGCCGCAGAGCTGAATTATGCGCTATAGGGGACCGCTCGGATCCGGCACACCAATCGTAAGTTTTCTGTGGTACTCTATGCCGTCTCCGTTCATATCTGACGCCTGATTGCTGACAGCATCTTGCCTGTGCGCTCAAAGGGCCTCTGGTCCGAAGCACTTAGCAAGTTGGCAATCCCAGAACGGAGCGAACAACTTCACGGGACTACCGGATCCTCACTAACTCGGGCACTAGAGCCGAGGAGGATGCACGACTCCTACTGCGAGATCGTCCTCCCATTCGCGTCCTCTCCAGAGATGCTGGAGACCTATACCAACGCCTCCGGAGGTATTAGGACGGGCCTCTTGATGGAACACCTTGACTCGCTGGCCGGCAGCATTGCTTACAAACATGTCCTGGGACCGGACATCGCAGCGTTACCGCCCGACGCCGGATTCTACATTGTCACTGCATCCGTTGAGAGGTGTGCCTTGCAATTCGTTGGTTACGATTGCAAAGATCTGAACTCACACGTACCCAGGCTGGACAACCTTGCATCTCTGTATCCTGTCCGTGATATGCGACTCAGTGGGCAGGTCATCCATACGGGAAAGAGCTCGATGGAGGTTGCTGTACGTATGCAAGCCTTGGGGAAGGATGGTGTGGAAGAGACCATCATGCTCGGTAAGTACCAACACCTCGTTTGATGCTTCATATCTGACGTCATTTCTTGTCTTCAGGGCGTTTCTGCATGGTGTGCAGGGATGCCCGCACGCACCGCTCCACCCCGGTTAATCCTCTAGTGCTGGAAACAACGGAGGACCACGCCTTGTATACTATTGGCGAAGGTTAGTTACAGAAGGATAGTTTTGCCAAGCGGTGGGCGACTGACTGCCTTGTTTCCGCCGAAGTTCACAGACAACGGCGCCAAACGATAGCAAACCGTTCACTGAATAGGGTACCTCCTACCTCTATGGAAGCTGAGGATTTGCACTCCCTATACCTGGCGCATGGTCAGGACGACAAGGGCGTAAGGTCGGCGGGGGATGCAGAGAGAGTTTGGATGGGAGACACTCGCCTTGAGAAGACAATGGTTATGTTCCCTCAGGAGCGAAAGTGAGTTACGTGCAACACTCCTGTTACAGATATTTAACTTTGTTCATTTGCAGCGTTCACCAGAAGATCTTTGGTGGTAGGCATTCATCCCGGTCGCGACTCGAATTGGCGCTGATATCTGATTACAGGTTACTTGATGCGTCTTGCGTACGAGCTTGGGTTCGCCAACTCGTGTCTCTTTACCCGAGGGCACGTAACCTTCCTCTCCCTCGACGGCATCTCATTCGCTCGGCCTGTTCCTATCGGATCTCTTCTCCGTCTCACGTCAAACGTCGTGCACTCGTCTTCATCAGACGATTATCCTGCCCTCGTGGTGCGTCCTACCGTTAATCTCAGTCTCGATAACCGACCCGTTCTCACGTATCACACCGGACGATAGCACGTTTGGGTGCACGCAGACGTCGTGAACCTTGAGACGGGCACGGAGCAGCGAACAAACGATTTCAGGTTCACGTGGTGTCGCGAGACCGGACCTCCACTCAAGAGGATCGTCGTACCCAAGACGTATGGTGGTACGCCCCTTTGTGCAATAGACCTGAGAGGATCGTTTTGGGCTCACCTTGTGCAAATCAGATGCCATGCAGTGGGTTGAAGGCCGGCGCGCGTTGGAGATGGGCTCCGAGATCAGAAAGCTCCGCAAGCGGTGATAGGATTCTTTCCGATCCTAGGTATCCTACATCCGGGGATTACTCCATGATCATAACTTACTCTTTGGACACCTGACGGTACATAAGTATTGCAGTTTTCGGATTTGCCCCTCCCATAAGGGTGGTTCGGCTCTGTAGATGAAAGGCTGTTAGAGGCATGAACCTTTACGCAGTCTCGTTGCACTTTGGACTTCTTGTTCGCCTTCCCCGCTGCATTCGAGCTGCCTATTGTTCATTACTGAACCAGAGGGTCATGAATCCGCGTCGTGTTGGAAACTGGTCCGAGGA
This sequence comes from Ganoderma multipileum BCRC 37180, assembly GCA_000338015.2. NCBI lineage: Eukaryota > Fungi > Basidiomycota > Agaricomycetes > Polyporales > Polyporaceae > Ganoderma > Ganoderma multipileum. The sequence continues at coordinate 132,953 of BACB01000187.1, read as the reverse complement.
CGGGAGTACCATAATCCACAAGAAAGGCTCGGACCGCGTTGGAATAGAGGCCAAAGGCGGCCTTAAGCGAAAATGAAATGGGGTTATATAAGCATTCAATTGGAGGAGATGGGCGCCTGTAGCCGACCTGGCCCTTGCATCGATCCCCCGCTCTTGTCCTCACTCCTCCACCTCTTCCAACCATTTCGCCGGTCCCCAAACCCCTCAACCCCTCTCAAGTAGCACAATGTCCAATAGGTCCGGGCCCGGCACCGTAGCTTCAAACACTCTCCTACTGCGGCGTCAGCTTGCGGAACTCACCAAGCATCCCGTTGAGGGCTTTTCCGCAGGTACGGATATCCGGTTTCTTGTGGGCTGCTTTACATCGCTGACGGACTTGCACGATGGATATCCCGGGCCTTCATTTGTGATTGGCACTGCCTTCCGCGTGCCTTGCAGGCCTCGTCGATGACAACAACTTCTACGAGTGGGATGTAATGATCATTGGGTACGTCGCTCTGGACCGCTAGTTTCGTCACCGTAGATCTCAACGATAATGTTTTTGGGCAGTCCTCCGGACACTATCTAGTGCGTTCGCGTCGACGCAAAGCACCACTACCAATCTGACTCCTGTATGCAGCGAGGGCGGCTTTTTCAAGGCCCGTTTGAGCTTCCCGGAGGACTTTCCCCTGAACCCTCCGAAGATGAAGTTTATCACGCCCATGTGGCACCCTAACAGTACGTCTTCACAATACCTCCCAGAGCTCGAAGTCATCGACTGCTCTCTCCCAGTCTATCCCGATGGCGTTGTCTGCATCTCTATCCTCGTGAGTAGTTCTTGTGCCTGACTTCTTTTGATCGCGGGCTTCGAGTCTCATCCGGAACGATTTCAGCACCCGCCAGGCGAAGACCAGTATGGCTACGAGGACTCCGGGGAGCGTTGGCTTCCTGTACATACCGTCGAGTCCATCGTGAGTCCTCTCAGCTTGTATTGAGCGGATTTGGCATCCTGATTACCTCCCCTTGTAGCTTCTCAGCGTCATCTCCCTGCTTTCTTCCGATACGCCGAACTTGGATAGCCCCGCTAATGTAGATGCGGCAAAGGAGGTACGGACGGACTTCGAAGGTGCGCCAGACGATGACCTGTTTTGCCGTCCTATCCTGAACCATGCGATCTGCCCCACAGGGTACAAGAAGAAGGTTCGCCGACTTGTGAGGAGAAGCGCAGAGGAGGCCTGGGACTAAATGTCCCACTCGATCTCCCCCACCGTCCACACACCCTTCCCATCTCCTGCGCCCACGTTCTCGGACTACCCCCGTTAGTCGCCATCTCCCAATGCACCACCTAAGTTGTTCACGTTCCCTGGGTTTTCAGCTGTATCGTGCTTTCCCTGTCTCATGTCTCTCACTGTTAAGATCTTTACACACTACGTCTTGTTCTGTCAGCGTCATCCATCGCATCCCTCTCTATACTTTTACAGACCACCCTCTCCTTTCCCCCATAATCGGGTACCGCGTATTGCTCGTAATACGCCCTCGCCCGCATCGCAATGTTGTCACTAGGAATGTTTGTATCAAGATATATAACATAACCTCACTCCACACTTATCCACAGTACTTGGTCACTCTCCCTGTTCCCTGCTTCCTCTGCGACGTCTTATCTCATCGGTTTGTTTCCTGTATTGGTGCCTTTGAGTGTTGTATGGTTCTGGTTTAGGTCTGTGCGCCTCGTTGTCCTACATGTTTTAAGTTCAGCTGTTCTGATCTTCTCTCCACAGGTATTAGTGCCTATAAGCGGCGTGCTGAGGGATGGAATCCACCTCACAGACCATCTTGCCTTATCCGAGTGGCTCTGTTTCACTGGCGCATCTACGTCCCCAGCTCCTAAGCGATGCCACAGGCTGTCGTAGGGCGAAGGGGTGGTCTGAGACGGTCTAGGGGTCCAATAACTAGGAACCTAATGACCACGTCGCTTCCTTATGCGGTGCAGTACTTGACATCGCTACTCGTTACTGCGCACTTCCAAGTCCATCATCCTCACCAGGCTGTCGACAACTCCCGCCACGAAATCCGGATTGTTAATGTCTTCGTCCCTTTCCACCACGCGAATCATTCCACCTCTTTCGCTCAGCCCATCCTGGAGCGCATGAAAAAGTGCCTCGTCTGCCTCCCGATCCTCGAATGCGGCGCCTCCTACGCTCAACGCGCTCACACCACCCCGCGGTATCCATACTTCGGTCTTCCCCCTCGACATAACCGCCTCCCTCATTTTCCAGGCGATGATCCTCCCGAGCTGTGCGCATTCCTCTGGCGATGTGCGCATGAGCGTCACGCTGGGGTTATGCCTATACAGCTTCCTCTCCTGTCTCTTCCACTTCTCCGGCACCGTATTCATGGGCCCGAAGTTCACCATGTCGAGCGCGCCGAGCGAGACTACCTGCGGCACGCCCCTCCGCGCCGCCGCCTCCAGTCGTTCCGGGCCTGCGGGAAGAAGCCCGCCCACGAGCTCGTCCGCGAGTTCGGTCGTGGTGAGGTCCAGGACGCCGTCGAAGAACCCCTCGGAGGTCAAGCGCTCCAGCGCCCGTCCGCCTGCCCCCGTTGCGTGGAACACGTACGGCGTGCAGTTGTACTTGGCGAGGAGTGCCCGCGCGTGCGTCACCGCAGGGGTCGTCACCCCGAACATGGTGATCGCGATCCTCTTCCCCTTGTCCCGTCTCGCCGCAACCTCCGCTCCCGGCGCGCTGAGCGTCGACATCTCGCGCACCCGCGCACGGTACGCGCGCGCCATGCCCGCGATCGCGCCAGCGGCGTTCTCGAGGATCGGGCAGAGGATGTCGTTGAGCCCCGCGATGTCCGTCACGCTATACATGACCGCGACGTCCCGGTCCTGGACGAACGAGCTCACGTCGCCCGCGGCCATCGTGCTCACGAGCAGCTTCGGGAACCCCAGCGGCAGCGCGCGGAAGACCCCTGCCGCGAGCGCGGAGCCACCGGACCCTCCGAGCGAAATGATGGCGTGGATGGCGTGGGTCGAGGCGAGGGACGCGAGGAGGGTGGCGGCGCGCGCGGAGAGGGTCGTTATCAGGTCGTTTCGCGTGAGGGTGGAGAGGTCGGGGACGGGGAGGTCGCCAGTCGTTTTATTACTGGTGGGGTCTGCGGTGGTAGAGGCGGTGGCGAGGATCATGCTTTGGTTGATGTCAACGGCGGGATGCGTGCTTTCGTTGCGGCCGACGTCTACGAGCTTGACGCGGACGCGGTGACCTTCGAGGAGTTGGGTGCGGACGTAGAGGAGCTCGTCGAGCTTCGTGTCGCATGTCCCGAGGACCGCGACGCAAGGCATCTCGTCAGAGGCTGAGGATTCGGATGGCGTGCTCGGCGTGTTCTGCGGGTGAGACATGAGCGAGCTCGAGTTACTTACGGTTTGTGGAGTAGTGGCTGGATGAAGGTGCTTGGCTGGGCGTACTGTCGCACTAGTACTGTTGTATATATACGAGCGCAGCCTGGCAAGCCCCGGACAGGGGGTTCCCGAATTGCATCACATGGCCCTACTAATGTCCTACGGTGGAGGATGAGGATGCATGCAACTTCCCAATCAAAAGGTCGAGTCTACATGAAATGTCTGAACTTCGAGTCTAACGACTCGCTACTACACATGAGGAACAATTGGAAGAGACGAGGAATGGCTACCCCGAGGAGATATGATCTCACAATCGATACCGTTTCTGGTTGGTCCGCGTCCTCATTCTGAGCTTCAGAAGTGCCGGTAAGTTACCTTGTCAATCTGGCCCCGACGGGGCTCGGGATGGCTTAGTGTGTCATTTGCCTATTACGTTCCGAAACGCGGCGGGGCAGGATGCCATATGCAAGTGAGCTTCTCTTAACTCATAGCTTCGAAAGTTAGAAGAGATGTCGGAGTACGCCTAATGGGCTGCGCGATAACTTGAACGAGTCTCCGGTGGCCCGCGGCGGGGACTTTAACATCCAAGGTTCGACGAGAAGGTGCGGCGCGGCACAAGATGCTTCGGTGTCCGGCATCTCTGAGTCCTGAGTGGTACCGATCAGCAGCGAAAGAGAGACGAGTGGAGAAAGGCAAATGTTGACGAACTGGACGAAGACGGGGCCTCGGCCTGGTTGGAAGCTAGTAAACCTAAGCCGAGTTCTTCAGTACTTCAGTCCGGAAGACATGATTGTGGCTGTTGCGGGAGCTCAGGCTGATGGCGGGTGTTTCTGGGCCTTATTTGGTACTTATCAATGGCACTGAACATACAGGGTGGTAAGCAGATAGGAAGTGACTGACCTACAAGGGTGGCGTTCAAGGGTGAGAACCCCGAGCCACACTAGGCGTACGAGTTAACGGGAGGTGGACTATAGTCGCACGATGCCGATGATGGGGGGACACAGCGGATATCGATAAATGTGTCTGGCGGTACTGCTGAGCAGACGTGCTTTCGGTGTATCATGAAAGTGAGCGTTAACCACATCTATCCGAGCTCGCACTGACATAATTTACAGCACAGGTGGCGCGTGCATCGAAAGGTGCGCGAATTACTAGAATAGTCTCAACTTGACCTATAGCGAAGTATGATACCTCATAAATCCCTCGAGGGGAGGAAAATCCAGAAACCTAGCGCCCCTTTCAGCATGTTGAAGGGCCATAGGCGCCGATAAGCCATTATCTGTCCCGGTCCGACGTTCAGTACTTGAGTCCTATAAACCGATCATCAAACCACACAAGTACTCACATCTATACATAGGACCCGGATAGAGGTCAACCAATGGGAGCAGGACGACGATGGTCCAGTTTGGGATCAGGTTTTCCAAAGAGTTCTTCGTCCACAGCGACCCCAACGGTGGCGGATGGGAAGTAGCGTGGTTGAAGCCTAGCTAAGGACGAAGGAAAGCAAGAAAATTCCATGACCAACATGACCATACGCACTACCCACAGCGAGGGAAACTGCAATTAGCGTGAACGGGGAGAACACGCGCAGGGGCCCAGAGTGAGCACAAGCGAGATAATTGGCCATTCAGGGCGGATCTGACGAAGTATACCATCTATAAGGGCGTAAGTCGAGGGGACCTAGCCTTGAATCGCGTTTGTAGCCCTGGAAAGCGAATGCAATCATGTTCATATACTGCAGAACCGGCCGAGCTCAATGCAACGAAGCTCTAGCAGGCATAGTCCAAGGTCCTAATACTATCATATAGACAAACATGTGAGTTACAACTCAACGGCGATACTATTGCCTGGCCACACACGACGAATAACTTCAGTCGATCACTTGGTGGTGCCGTTGACCGTGACCTCTTCGTCATCCCCGATGTCGTCCGCAGACGGGACCGCGGCCGAGTTTGCAGCCCCAGCAGCGACGGCGCCCCCTGCTTGTGGGGGAGCGACGTCCCTATACGACACGCGTGGACGCCAGTGTGAATGAAGGGCTCACATGACATTACGAACTGCACGACGCACCATTTAATCTGGAATCTCGTCACCCGCGGCTTCAGGTTGATGTCCCGCACCAGCCTGTCGAACCGGATAGGCTCCGGCAGGGCCTCCTTCATCTCCTCGTTGTCGTACTCGGTGTTCTGGTAGTAGCCCACGCGGACGAACTCCTGGTCCTTGTACGACCCGGTCAAAATGAGAGCGGCGACGCCCATGACGTCTTCTGGGGGGATTTTGGACGGATTTGGTGCGGAGCCCTCGAACTCGAACGCGTTCACACCGACAGGTACGGGCCCGACTAGACAGTCATCGAGTTCTTGGTCGAGTTCTTCGTTCCCGGGTGAGGCGACGTATATGAGGCGCCATTCCAGGTCTATCGTCGAAGGGGTTTGGTGGACGCCATGGTGCACATGGTACTAGTTACGTACCTTCTGGAAGGGGCGCTACGCATTCGAATGTGACGCGGAAGTGGTATGGGTCGAGGAAACGAGCGGGGTTGTTGAGAAATTCTACGTTCTGGATAACACATGAGCGGCTTCGGGAGGGAGGAGGTATATTTTAACTTTCATCCACACACCCTAATCGTGACAATCGACATGCCGTGCTTGTGGCGAGGATCCCAGAGAAGAAGAGAAGGACGAAGGAGGGAGAGGGAGTGGCAAAGATGGTGGATCGGTGGCAGACCGCGCAACTAGCACCGGACAAGAACTCGCGGACGCGTAAAGTCACAAACGCGTTATTCCTCTGTAACGTCGTAGGCGGTCACAGGCGCTCCAACTGTTCACCGAGCGCTGTGCTCGCGTGGTCTAGCGGATAGATGACGCGCAAGGCGGAGCCAGGTTCGAACACAGTTCCATGCCTCTTGCTTTTTTTGCTTTCAAATTTGCATTCGATTTGCCTCTCTCTCTCCAGTGTCACCACTAGCTAGTTCCTGAACATCTTGTCTTCAGAGGCGACCGTTCTCTCGCAGTAGAACTCACGCCGTGTTCAGCTATCTTTAGACTTACAGATTTCAGCAGAGTACAACAGAGGAATCAAACAAAGGGTACTCTGGAACCCGAGCAGCTTGCCTTCGCGCCATCGTTCGACCCTGTCTCGCACCCCTCCTGCTGTCGCTGTCTGTTCGGCATCTGCACAATCTCAGTGACCAACTGGTGGATATGGCTAGCAAAACCCTCAGCAATGGGACTCTAAGTCTCCGTTTCATGCAAAATGCCCAGAGGGCAAAACTGCAGGCGCAGGTCGAAATCGAGCAAGCCAAAGTCAAAGACGATGCCGAATGGTCTGTCTCGCAGGAAGTTAGAGACGCGTGGGGTCTAGGGCAGTCATCCAGCAAACAGTACGTCCGTCGCATCGTCACGCACGTCGTTGGGATCGGGTTCATGCTGCTCCTACAGGGAAGACGACGTACACGAGTCGTCGTATCTACCATTCATCTTCCAGTCCGATAAGGGCGAATCGTCGTCATCGGGATCCCAGGCCGATGTAAGACCTGCATTTCGCGGACGGCGGACGTTCAATGCGAAAGGGAAAGAGGTCACCGCAGAACCAGTGAGCAATCTGCCATCCCCAGGTTTCCTCTCTACCTAACCGATACTGGAATCTCCTCCCCGTCGCTATACAAGCCAAAACCTGTCGAAGATGGCGAAGCGCAGGATCCAGAAGAAAACACAAAGCCCGAGGTCCGCCCGAAGTCCCGCTCAAATTTCGAGCCTCTCCCGACCTCGATATCCGGCTTCAACGCGCCCATCGCGTCTACCAGGCGCGATGGCAAGAAACCTGCAGCACGCTCGAAGACGGCGCAGGAGCTCGTCCGCGACAGCGTCCCGATCCGTCCGCCCGCTTCCCTAATGGACTTCCCTGATAACGACGAGCACACGGAATCGAAGCCCACGCTCACCCCCACGCACACACCGCCGCTACGCCCGCCCCCGAGCGCGGGCTTCCTGAGGCCCGCAGGCGTCGACGCGCCGGCCGTGCCTGCGACGTCCGCGCGGAAGCGCGACAGGGAACAGGGGCCCAGCGCTGGCACGGAAGGGAAGAAGCGGAGGAAGAAGGAGGAGGCGAGCTCGTGAGGGCGTGGGGCATTGTGTCGTATCGTGCGTTGTGCATTGTGCTTTCCCGTCGTCGTCTCTCCCTCTCCTCCTCTTTGCCTCGTTCCATCCTTCTCGTCCATTCGTCGTCCCTGGGTCGCGTAACGGCGGAGGCGTGTGTTTCAGGACGCGACGCATTGTACGTTTGTGGCGTCGAGCCCGTCGCGCTGGCCCAACGCGTTCCATGCATGATGTCTGCAGCTTGTTGAAGGGTTCTGTGTACGCTGTTCCATTCGGGCATTGGCATAATACACCATGTGCGTCATACAATCACCCCCTTATCTTAGGCATTACGTATATTGCAGACGCTGACCTTGACTCAGGTGATAATTTGCGCCTTCTATGTGTCTTCTTCAATGCATACCAATCCACCTGTCCATACGATAGGAATATTAGTCTGGGTTATCTCCGAAGTGTGGTCTCTTTCTATAAGACCAACACGTAAATGCCTATCCATCATAGATAGGAGCAGCACAAAGTGGCCACGAAGGTGAGCTACCACCCGCACAAACACCGTGAATCAGACGGCCTTTCTCAGTAGCCCGCTCCGTCTCGCACACGCCGGGCGTACAGAAGCACGCGCCGCTTCCCCGCAACGCAGCTAGACAATCCACTCGCCTTCTGTCGGGAGCCCAAGTCATCGGGTCACGGTCTCCAGCCTCCTTCGCCCCTTCCCTGATTCCCCCCTCCACTGCCGACCGGTTTCTGTTCCTCGTCGTTCCAGCAAATCGATCAGGTCGTCCAACCCATCCACCCCCTTCCCCCTCCGCACGGTCGGGATCAGGAACCAGAAGACTCGGCGTGCGCATGAGAGGCCCCCATGTGACTCCTTCCCGGCCGCACTTCTCTCGCCCGCGCATGCCAGCAAGGTTCAGATCTCAGAAGCGACGGCGCGTTGCCCAAGGTCCGACCCGATGCTCTCTTCCCTCCGTTCATCGCCCCTTCCCGGTGGGCCCACCGCTGCGACGTGTGCGTCCTGCGTCCCGCTCTTTGCGCGTGTGCCATGGCCTTACCCGGATCGTCTCTGCTCTTCTCGCCATCGCGCTCGATGCGCAGTCGGGCCTGGGGCGACACCCCCTCGGTCACACTTTGAAGGGCTCGACGGAAGGAAGCTCGCCGGAGGCACCCAGACCCCAGCACGAGGGTGCGCCACAATCTACGCTGTCGACAGGACGAGGACGCGGACGCAACGACGCGCCACGAACGGGGACAGGAACGGCAGGCCGGGCCCAGCATCACAGTGGGAACAAAGGAGGTGTCCAATCGAGCCTGAAGCAGCAGGCAGAAGGCGCGAAGCGGAAGCGGCGAACCGATTCCTCGAAGCGGGTGGAAGCAGTTACCGTGGCGGCCCAGGCTACACGTACACGTACAGCGGGGCGTCGGGACTCGGGAAAGAATTCGAAGCAAGGTCTCCATGTCCGGGACCTGGGTGGCATTTAGTCCCGCGAAAGGTGCGTCGTCTCTCTCACCGTCCAGACTCGCGCGCCGGCTTCCGGGTGTTGCGTAAAAGCGCAACGCGTGCACTAGGAGGAATGGAAGTCAAGTGCGGGAGCGGAGATGGGGTGACCAGTGCGGCCACTCCTGTTTGCATGCGCACGCCGGCGTGAACTACGTTCTGTGGAACGACGGTCGCAGGACGCAGGGTCCCCCAGTCGGCGCTTCTGAGCAGCAGGCGAGCCGCATGCGCACTAGCCATTGAACGGCAAATTCTGTGCCTCAGCTTCAATGCTACATGCAGACAGGTTTTACGGTAGCAGTCACGATCTGATGCTCCTAAGTTGATTGGAACTTAAAGCAGAGGCGACTGCCACCCAGAGCGTCGTTGAACCTCAGGGCGGCGGCGTCCCAGTATAGCCAGGATATCACCAAACTTACTTCGTCGCGATGGCATAGCGGCGACCAAGCTATCCCGATCTCCGTACCGAACGTTTTGCTGCTGAGGATCTGCTTCTCCCCTCTAGGGTGTATGTTGAATCAGGAGGATGCTGGCGAAGACCGGGATTAAACTTGAGTTCGACTTCTTGGGCTCCGCGCCACCGTTCGGGGGAGGCACACCCAAAGTTCTGCCATTTGAGTTTCATTCATTCAGGTCGCCTTCTACTCGCGACTCGTGGCCACAGAACGATCTGCGAGAAGGATGGCGGTCCGACTCCCATAGGTGTTTGCGTCTTTACGTCTTAACGTTATCCCTCCACAGCCTGAACGCTGTAAAAAAGGAATATCGTCCTGGGAGGTACATCTAGCCTCCAAAGTTAGCTCGTGAGGCGTTTTTGGTGTCCTATCTCATAAGCTCACCGAGGATTCCCAGAACGTTTGAAGAAGCGCACCCGGATATTGCCTCTCATGCCGTGGCGTGGGTCTTGAAGACCATAATGTTCCAGGCTCGCAGGCCATCCGATAGTCAGTGGTTGACACAACCTCGACCCTACGAGCTAGGGAAGATTTTGCAGTATGTTCTATGGTGAAAACCGTGGGCACAATGATCCTTGAGGTAGTTTCATAATAACTTGAAGTACGGTACCGAGGTCAAACGATTATATGCGTTCTTTCACGCGGTTCGAATGAGGCCATGCTTCCCGGCACCGGTTCATGGTCAGTTGCCGCAGTTCATCGAAGCCTCAGGTGCGTTGAATGCCCACCGCGATCCAGGGTAACCGGGCGCAGTATATGACCGGTATCAACCAGCCACCACCGACATCATCCTTCCGTGCCCTGAAAATGCGGCTGGCATTATGTTTTTTTGGCACGCTGCAAGCCCTACGACCGGCGAACAGCTCAAAGGACGGGTGAACGCTTTGAGGTCTGCCGGCTGTGATCGCGCTGGGGCGTCGCAACGGCGCAACAGCTGCGCCTTGACAGATGCGAGCCACACACCATACCGCCGCAAGACCAGAAGGTTCCGGCCATGAGCGGTCGTGGTGAGTGGCAGGCCAACCGGTGACTTCATTGCCTATTCGCATCCGCCTGCGTCATTGTGGTCATCAGAATATGCCTGGAGGTACGGCCCGAGAGCCCTGGCGAACTCACGAATCCGTCGTGCATCTATCCTTCGCTTAATAGTCCTCAAAAGATCTGTTCTCCGCGGTAGAAGTCTCTCGAAATGGCCCTCAGGCCCATTCGTCTTCTAGAAGACGCCGAGAGCTTACGGTGAACTTTGATTTCTTCTTTTTCCCGGGGTGGCCTGGCGTTGACCCTGGTCCCGAACCATGAGTAGATTGCGATTTCCAGGATAATCGGACATTTTAACCGTGACGACAGTTGCGCCTTCATTCACTGGGACACTCGAGGCTCTTGCTTTTATACCTATGGGATGAATGACATTAACCACCGCCCCTAAGGACAAGCGCTATGCAAACTCCAGAACGCATTTAGACAGGCTTACCCAATGGACCATCCCTCATTTGCTTGTAATACACCCGCCCGCCGCCTGCCTTCTAGCCTTCCGGCACCGACCGGCTGAAGCCTAGTGCGACCGTAGCTCTAAATGAGTTGCGCCTTCGCCTTCGCTTCTATGCTGCATGAGTACGCGGAGACCTACGGGTGGAAAATGTCCCAGACGCCGTGTTGAGCGTTCTCGCATGTTTCAGTTCCGACCTCGATCCTAGATTTGACTTATTGCCATCAGCTGAGTTCGCGAACGCGGCAACTAGCGCATGATACCTACGCGGTCGCGCATGACGAAATCCTCCCTCCTCTGCGCCACACCCTTTGCCAACCGCCGTAATACCGCGGATTACGCGCCAGGCCCTGAACGTCGACCTTCCATCCGACTTGTCGGCTCCGCCAGGCCTTCTGTGCCCACAGCTACGCGTCCGACGCCCAAGAGATCGCAGTGCGTCTTTCTCATGTTTCAGTGTCAGGATCAGCTTGCATGATTGCCTTCTTATGCCTAGCTTCTCTTCCTGTTGTTCACGCACACGCAGTAGGCGGAGGTTAAGTGAAGGTAGCACTGGGACATGTAGGTGATGTATACATTTACTCGCCAATGCAGGCTCGCCGCGCGCTAGAATCGGCGTTGAGAGAACCCCTTGAAGATTGCCCGTGAACGCGTAAACCCCTAATGCGCGCCTCCACAGGACAAAATCCTTGTTCTGGCAATGCGGGGTTTACGTGCCTGGCGCCGGTTGGTGCAATTTTGCCGGAACTGCATTTCGTCACAGCTAATTTTGTTGTGGGATCCTTCCGCTCGCTGGGTCCTCGGCTGCGCGTGAGGCGCACCAAAAGGATTCGCGGAGTGGGAGGGACCTCGGGACAAGTGGTGGTGTTCCACGCAGTCCACGTAACACCGAGAGCGTGCGGGGCTGACACTTGTATCATGTTGCGTACGAGGTCTCGAGCCCAGAAAGTCGGCGCGAGGGCGTCGCTAACGAAGGGTTGTGCGTGGACCGCGAAGCGTGTTGTCTGAAGCTCTTCCGGCTTACGAGCGACGCGGCGGCGCGCCTCAAAAAGCGCAGGGACCCTGAACAATACAACGCATGCGGGGGGGGGCATTCGCAATCTAACACCTGGCCTTGTTGCGTTCCTAGGGAAGGAAGAATACGCCGTAAGTAACATGTGCCAGAAGCAGCGCGTTGTCGATGCGTGGATTCCGGAGGAGCGGACGACGCGCCCGTGCCATTTGTGACCAGATGAGATGTGGACACATCATGGCCCGGAGTCGCCCGGTCGGGCATAGCGCGAGCGCGGGACCCTGCGGTGCGAAGCTTCGGTGACCAGGCGCATATTACGAAGTGGGCGCGATCCATCTCGAGGAAGGCCAGCGGAGGGCGCCTGCCTGGCAGCCGATCGTGTTGCATCCTAATACGACTAATAGCATTGTGGCAACGTGTGGCCAAAGGATGGGGTCCCTTGACGTCGCTTGAAAAGCCCAGAGCTGGCACCCTGAATGGAGAAGCGTAAAAGGGCGCGAGGAGTCCGCGCGCTGCAATGAGTAAGCTCGTACGCGGCCGTCCTCCGCAGGGCCTAGTTATTCGCTTCTGTAAGGATGATCCGAGACCTATAGCACGACTTGAGTCAGCATGGCACAACTCTGCATTACAAGCTTTCCACTCCGCTCACCAGAATGCGGGATGAAACGTAGGATGTGTCGGAGTCCTCCGCGTAAGGATGCAGCCCCAGGTCACCAGATCCGACGCGACGAACGCTGATCGCGCGCAGTGGCACTTTGCTCAGAGCGCGGAACGCTGGTATGGATGTACATATATCGGCGCCACGCCCGCATCCTACCAAACGCCCATAAGTTCTCGGATGCAAGACTCGTACCTGGCCATTAATTGGATAAATCGGCTCTAGAGGGGTCTCGCGAGGCTGGATCGGTGAGCTTACGTCGAGAACCCGGTCAACAAATCGGCAGAACAGAGACTTCCCTAGTGATGCAAATAACCCTATAGCGGGCCGATCCTCAGGGTTGGTCCCGACTTGTCAGGGCGGTGAGATAGGATAAGCTTCCTGGAAACAGGGAAGGCAGAGGGCGGCTCGGCGCCAAGTGTGTTCCGTCGAGTGTTGTGTTGTACCGCAAGGTATTAAGTACTGACGGTCGTCAGGACTCGCAACCCGCATACCGGCCCAGTCATTGCCAAACGAGACGAAAAAAAGAACCTGTAAGGATGTTAACTTTCGGAAATAACACTCGCGATCCGCGCGCACGCAACGTCAAACTTAGTAGAGCGTGAGACGCACCTTATTCACTTATGACATCTGTCATCCTGGAAGATGAAGAGAACGAACTTGATCACCGGCCGGTGGGCACCGAAGAGAACCATGGAAATGTTGACACCTCCGGCCGATGAGAAGATTGTGCGGATGCCAATGTTGAAAACCTGAACATCTGATGCGACAGTCACTTGATTGTCAAGACGGCCTTGATGGAGTGATAACGCGTATCTTCCTGGTGCTGACATACTTACCTGCATCCGTCAGCCATGAATTCGTCGCATTCCGCACGAGAACCAGAGGGTATGAATAGACTGACATATGTACCCAGAGGGTCCCTGAAACCCTCCACTTGCGATGCCATCCGGCCAGCAATCCGTCGCCTGTTCAATGAGACTCAACCTAATCCTTGATGGTGGCATTTCCTCAGACCGTTCGTGGTCGTCAAACAAGGGTCCATCGCTCGCCCATGGATGTGCGACGAACCTTGGCATGTTCCGGGTCTAAACCTAGAGGTCGAGGTCTCTGCCGTCTTGCCGTTGCCGTTACAGCGCTGCAGCCTGGCCCGTAACAGTAATCGGAGGACATGTCGTAACTGCCGGACAGTGACTTCCAGAAATGACGTCGAGGCGATGCGGAGATGCTTCTCGCGATGAACATCGGAGGATGCAGTTGCTCAAGCGCCCTGTCATGCAGGCCGCTAGCTCGCTCGATTCCTAGTGAAGAAGTGGGCCAACGTTCGGGGGAGCTATGCCCGGTGGCCCTCGGACACGAGTTCACGGTCCTGGGGCGGCAGTGTCATGTCCGCGTCGCAAAGGACGTCACTGTTACCTCCCTAGCATGTTGGTGCGACGGAAATGATCATCTGGACTCTGGACAGACGAACGATCAACACTTACCACCCCGGTCATTTGTTCTCTCTGACGCTGATGTCGAGGGATCTAGTGAGTAGCCTGCACTGGAGACAAAAATCCCGGCATAAGTACTGAGTCATAGTTGCAAGTACTAGAGATAGCGGATGGCGTCGCTTCATGATGGAAGGGAGAGAAGCAAGCAGAAGCATCCTGCAACTGTTTCGTTCATCCTGTTTCTTTGGTCCTAGATCGAGATCGGGTGAGCAGAGTTTTCCCGTCATTGTGGTGTCTTGGCTAGACGCTGGCGAGATAGATAGGTATCTAGTAATCCGACGACCATCATTGAGTAGTCTTCACTGAACATTAGAAACATTAGTTTCCAGCCCAAAATCGCATTTTCTACAGGACACGACAAAGGAGGAGTCATGGACAGTGACATCATGCGTCCTTCTTCTCAACGCGCAGCATGACAGTTCGCCTTGCAGCGTGGCCAGACCCCGTGAGACAACGTCGCACGATAGCATCTTCCTGAGAACAAGAATCTTGCAGGGCCTCCAGTTCCTTCCCGTGCGCGGTCGCTCCTCGCTCCTCCCTGGCGCCCCGTCCGACCCACACCTAAAAACTCCGACTCTGGCAACGAGGCACGTCCAGCGTGCGCGTGACAGCGTGCAATGCCAGCCGTCCAGGCGCCATCGTCAGCCAACGGACGTCGAGCCTTTGCGGTTATGATCGCCCCGCCACACGCGCTTCGCGTACCGACCCTAAACGTAAACATATACTCACCTACCGGTCGGGCCACACCCCGTGACACACCCATCCGGTATTCCGCCAGCCTTTCCCAGCAAACGCGAGATACATACCCTTGGCTGGGTACAGAAGGGTGGGCATGCGTTCGATCCCTGCAGCTGCGATTCAATGGCTCCACCTTTGCGACGGATGTCGTCAATTCACCGAACTCACCGGTCATCTGGCGGCGGTCCCATCCGGCAGGAGCGCGGTGACGTTTTGACAACGTACACGTCAGGGCGGGCCCCTCGCCAGGCGCGGTTCGACTTCCAACTTCTGGCTTCTAGCTTGACTCGTTCGATCATTCGCGCTCACGGTGTCTTTCTCGTCCATGACAGAGAAGGCGCCGCTGGATGTGATTCGTCCGTGCATAAGGGACTCGGGGGTCGCCGCCTGCGCTAGATGTGCAGTGCGCATGTAAGTACTTCTATCGCCACCTCAGGGTCCTGGACGTACCGTGTTCTGTTCGTGGTCGTGTTCTTGAACCAAGGGATAGGGTCCTCCTTTGGGAGTTACCTGCGTCTTTCGAATGCGCTAGGCCTGAGTTCCATTCTATCTTCATAAGCGGCGGAGCAAGTGGTTAGCAACCGGAAGAACACATGAATGCTTGGTATTGTAGTCGCCTGCTTCGCGGGAGAAATGCGATAGCACCCTCCCTTGGACTGCACTAGCGAGCTCCTTCCGGACAGACGGCGTGATAATTACCGGCCGACCCAGGCACCTCTGCATCCGTTTTTCGCCATTGCGGGGAAGTAAGTGATGACGGTGGCCACAAGAGGCGGCCGAAGCGCCATTTTCTGTTCAACACAGTACAGTCAGTCCTCGTCTGAGAAGGCGGAAGAAGGCTAGCTGACAGCTCTCGTCAAAGAACCGCGTTCGCATCCGCGTAGTCGTACGTCGGCCTCGCCACGAACATCACTTCCCCGCGAAGCTTTCCCGGAGCACGTTGATGAGCGCCTCTATGGAAGCGCCGGCGACCCAGGGCCTGCGCACGGAAATGGGAATACTCAAATTCGCCAGTCGCCACGCTGCCCCACTGTCCGATCGCGAGCCCCCCTGTACAATATTGAGTGTCCGCGACGTCACGGCATCACGCCCTGTCAGAATGGAAAGCTGAACGCCGCGAGCGTGGTTAGCGCGGGCCCTCTCCCCGCGCGCGGCCGTAGTTCGCGACCATGATTTGCTTGCGTCAGGCTGCGTACGCGCATGGCGCGTGCTGCCCTCCGGCACTTTGGCAAACGTCATGTCACCATATTCTGCCTTGCAGATAGACAGATAGTCGACGCAAGCGTTTTTCATCTGGCATGCCGGACGGATCTGTATTCATTATGAGCCTTATCAGGTCTAGACACCGAACAAGCAGAGTGGGACGTGTTCGATAGGGGGTATGCCTATTCCCCTGTCACCTGCGCCCGTGCCCACAACTCAGCGACCGGCATCCTCGGAAGCGACGCAAGGACTTTAGCTAAAGGCAGTGAGACTACTCACATTGACATTTATTCTTGAGTTACGTCGCTCCTCGCGTCTCGTGCCTACGCCATAACGGCACCGCGCATCGCAGAACAAATCACGAGCGTAAAATGACTAGCAGGCTTCCAGGGTCGTCGATGTTCGTGACGTTGAGGCGCGGCGACGTGCGCCGACTACGGCAGCATGTCGTCAACATGGAGACCGGAAGGTGACGCATATAACACTGCTTCTGCTGCGTCGAACGTCCAAGAGAACACTGCTCACCAATGGTGCACCCCAAGAACAGAACGTTGGGTGTGACGAGCTTTCGCAGACGGGACGTAAGGCCCTGAAACAGCACGACCTCGTCGATGATATCTGTCGGAGGTCCCACCCGGATTTAATGTACGAACGATCAGACTCCGACATTCGCAGTGCCTAGCTAGAAGCTACTCACCGCATCGCTGATCGCGACTTGCATTGATGCATGTGTGTGATAGTCCTCCGGCTCTGATAGCACCGCTCGGAGAAATTCCTTGTTCCGGCATTGTGGGACATCCACGTAACAAACACTAGTGTTGCACGCATACAGTACCATCAGAAGTCCGCCAGGAGCTGATACAACGAGACAAATGAGAGACAAAATATGAATGCAATCCGACAAGACAATGCGCTACTCACGAAAGACCGATCGAATGGGACGTCCATTTCCCGTATGCAGATGAGGTGTCCAGCCTGTCGCCAAGGTTTGGTATCAACGCTCAGCCACAGAGCTTGCAGGCAATGTACGTGGATCGTGAGAGATCCGCCGTCCAAGAAGCGTTCGTCGTCTTGCGGGAAAACTCGGCACCATGTGAGTGTAATCCTCGTCTGGCTTGTATGCAGTCCCTTGGCAACCTGCGGAACCGCAGATGCAATAAAACGCCGGTAAAACGTCCGAAAAAAGGAAGGTGAATGCTCCGGGAACGCAAATAGCAGGACAGGGATGGCATTCGCCTGCGCCGGGTGCTGAGAACATGGCCGTACCCCTGTGAGAGTTCGATACGTGAACACTGACAACGGGCGGGGTTGGGACGTACCGAGGTGTTTGGCGCACAGATAACTCGGAGCCGATATGTTCCTGTTCCACCGTCGTCAGGAAGGGGACCCGAGTTTGAAAGCTGAAAATAGAGGTGGACAGAGACAGCGGGCCATTTGTAGGTCCAGCCAGGGGAGGAGATATCACAGGAGCGCAGTGCTGGTGAACGGAAGAAACACGAAGGCTGTGCTCGTGGTGGAGCCGTCGGGGGCAACTCGGGCGCGCGTCTGTATTTGGGTATCGGAGCGCCCATCGCTTGAGCACCTGCCAAATACAGTAGTGACCTCCGCCCAGCGCCGCGGAAGGTAAATATGCCATAAGGCGGTTCGACGCGCGTGAAATATGAGGTACAGCAGAAGGCAGGCTAGGTGCCGGATAGAACACAAAGTGTTCGGGATGCATTCATGCGCAGTTCCCGAGGTTCGAATTCTATATGATCGAGTCTGGCCTCAGTCTTACGGAAGAAGTCAGCTCAAGGACGGAATGACCCACACCATGGCGCCGGAAGCCGAATAGCGTTGTGTCGAAGACATGAAACCCCCAAAGACACCGATCAATCTAAGGAGAGACGAGGGTAATGGACACAGGTAACTCAGTCCTCCATATGGATAGAAGTCATCTGAGAAGCACATTCGACGACGGCGATTACGAGAAACCCTAAGTTGCAGTGCATATGTGGCAAATGTGAGCATGGTCCCTCCGCCGGCTACAATTCCGGACCCGGAGAAGTCGCCCCAGCTAAGGGCGCACGATGTCGGACCTTCCGGAACAGGTAGAATTCGACACCAGACGAAACTACGCTCGACGAACCTGCGTGCCACCAGTCCCCGGCCTCCCCAAACCAGCTTCATGATGATAGCATCCCGAACACTTGAGATCGTCGTTCCACCACCCGATACGGTGCCGCACACGATACCTATCCGCGCCGCTCGGCGCAGCGCAAGGCCCAAAGCCCCCGTCGTTAGGTAGGCCCGTTACCCCATATATCAAATGCGCCAGCGGTCGGAGCTGCAACATGCGGGGTAGGCATGTGCTTCAGGGTTTGCCCTGGGCTATTTGAGTCACGTCTGCTGGGTACAGTACACCGCACCTGCCGAACAGCGTTGAGGGCCGCCCGCGTTTCCTCCGAAATGAAAGAACGTTAACGCCGGGTGGACCCGGCACCGCATGGATATCCCAACTAAGCACCGAAGAAGCACTCCGGATATCCCGACGAAGCGCAGGGAAATGTATACCTGAGGGACAAAAGAGAAGCCTCCAGGAGGTCCATTGAGAATGCGGAGAACCCTGCTACGTTATGACCATCTTGATGGATCCGGATGGAGCAACTGGAATGAACTGAGAGCTAAAATCCGCTTTGCCGAGATCGCGGTGCAGAAGGACGACTATGCACGCAGCTAGGAAGGCGCGGAATCCGCTTGTAGCTCGCGTCGGCGATGGTAATTCGCAAACGGATTTCTGGCGCGGAGGCGAGCCGAGAGCGAAGAAGGTGGCGGCGCAAGCGGAGAGTGTATCGCATCCCCCCATCGGCCGCAGAACCCGGATGTTCGGAGGATCGCGAGCAAGTGCTACTCTAGGAAACCCCCTCGCCATGCGAGCAAACTGAATCCTGAATGAAGCCGACACTCGATCACACTACCGTTTCAGCGAAGAAGATAAAGACATGTTCTCCATATAATGAACAAGACAGATGTTGCGACTGACAAGTCAAGAGGTGCCAGGATCGGCCCCTTCCCCTTCCAAAAATCGATCGTCCGGGATCAGCATCCAGAAAGGCTTGATAGATACATCCACGTTGTGGGATACCCAGCCGCTCAGCCACTATCCAAGGAATCCAGAAGGCGGGCTAAAAGCCCCGCGAGCCTGATGTCGCATCGCTGGCGATCGCTTGCGGTGCTTCATGGGAAGGTTTGATACGACGGCTGCGAAACCCGTTGAGCTGGGCGGCCTACGTGCTACGCATATCCGCGCCGGAGCGGAAAGGT
The DNA here is from genome assembly GCA_000338015.2 of Ganoderma multipileum BCRC 37180. Classification (NCBI taxonomy): domain Eukaryota; kingdom Fungi; phylum Basidiomycota; class Agaricomycetes; order Polyporales; family Polyporaceae; genus Ganoderma; species Ganoderma multipileum. The sequence continues at coordinate 113,637 of BACB01000187.1, read as the reverse complement.
CCCCTGGCGACGCGGATCGCGCGCACAGAAGACCATATCGATCGGAGGACGGTCCATGACTCCATGGCTCGAGGAGGTGCGCTGTATGTACGTACTTACCCAAGGACGGACGTGTGCGCACGACTCGGACATCTGTTCGGACATCTGCTCGGAGCGAGGTATACATGTAAGTACTTGCACTAGTACTCACTTGGCAGATGCAGAGTGTGCAGGGGTCGGCGGTTCCTCCGCGCGCGCACACGGCAGCCGCGAGGCCACGCTCCGAAGAGAATACGCGGTCCGAAACAACGTGCGCAGTGCGACTGCGCGCATACATCCGAACGCGCGATGCAGCTATCATGCAATAGCATGGGACGCGTGCGCCAACACACATCCGCGATCTCACGGCGCGAGCTGGGGAGCCACCGGTTCGTCCAGGGATGCGCACTCGCCACTTTAGAGCGAGCACTAAGTTAGTGGTCATGGCGTTGTTCGTGCTCAATGTCCGGGCGCGCGCGCGGAGCAACCGGAGTTTCTGGGGGCGCCTGCGCCTTGTGTGGCGTCGCCACTGTGTGCTGCTGTATGCAGGACTGTATTGCGGCGGCGTGCGATGTCGCGCGTCGAGCGATGCGGCGTCCTACGGCGGCGTAGTACAGTACGGGTAGGAGTGCCTGGGCGCAGAGCTAGCAGAGTGGCCGGCTGGGATCGCGATTCGAATGCGGGCAAGCTCCGCGCCTTCCAGTGCGGGTTCGACGGATCGCGAAACCTTGTTGTATGTGTGTATGCGCGCGCGTTGCGTCATATCGTAGCAGCGCGGGCAAACCAGCTTCCACAATTGCCGCCGCGCGTTGGGTGGCCAGTCGAAGATCGCGAAAGCCGCGGGCCACGAGCAGGGTTTACCAAGGATCGCACTCTCCGCTCGTAGTCCAGGCCTACTGTGCGGAGAGGTCGTCGGCGTGTCGTTGGACGGACTGTGCGCGCGAGGGTCGTGTCACCTGGCTGTCATCGTGGGTGGGTGTCGGACGCCGTCCTGAGGGAAACTGTCACTCGTTATGGTGGAGGCGAGCTTCCAGGCATACTACGGCCCTGCGAACGCGTACGTGTTCCCCGAGGCCCGAGGGCTCGAGCGCGAACAGTTTTTTAATGTACGCGCTGAGCAGTGACCACAGCCGCGTGCGTGCGCACTGATGTCGATGGATGTGTCGATGATGGGCGCGGCGTACTTGTACACAGGCTGCCTTTGTTGCGTCCCTGGACTCAGAGTCCGGATGATCCCGATCCCATTGGGCCAAGGATATGTATTATGAGAGGCGCGCGATGGGCGCACACACCTGATTTCATTTCCCTAGCAATCAGCAATCAGCCGAATCAGCGCAGAGCATTTTGCGGGCGTTGGCTTACTGACATATTTGCTGCGGTCCAAGAAATTGTGCGTACACATGTTCGGGATGATGCAGGGTCAATGCGTTCCCCTGAGGGGAGGAAAGTCGGGCTCGGAGTTCGTACCATGGGCCACCATCGAATCACACAGCTATGGATTGTGGGACATAGATCGGGGCCCGGGATCGGAGAGGTGACCGTACATGTGTTTGACGCGCGAACCGCATAAAGCAGAGCGCACACCAATTATTGAGGTTTTCGAACGTCTCCCGACGATATGGCGGTTAAGGCTGACCAAGCCCTTTGTACGTTAGGAGTGTAAGCGCGACAGCACCGTGTCCAGCCGGGACAGAAACATAGGATTGCAACACGGTGATGTGTCGTTGGACAAGGCCGGACATGTTCGACAGGCCCTGAGATGTCGGCGTACCTGCAAGAACCTAGGCCTCCAGAGGTCGGACGGGGAAGGATGAGCGTGATGAGCGTCCGCGTCTCCCTCGACCCGAGAGCCCCCCCCCCCCCCCCAGCCGCGCGGTGACGCGCAATGCTCCGAGAAGAGAAGCGCATGCGGAGCGCATAAAAACACAGGTGGACACGCTAGGGTCCTCCCTGGCGCGCACTGGACGTTGCACCTGCGCGCGCGTCCGGACGTTTGCGGTATATATCGCGCTAGGTATGGGCCGTCTTCGGCGCTGAGCTTGGCTCCTGTTAACACGAGCCCGTGCATATGTGAGTGGAGCAGCTACTCAATAGATGGTGAGCCGTGACGTCGCGTGGGCTCCTCGCAAGCGTATATTGGCCATCTTACATACCGTCCAGCCGCACTAGCAAGCTCAAGGCCGTTTTCGGGTAGGTCCTACGCAGCGGGCCGCGAGCCTCGTGGCGGCGGCGCAAAAGGGAGAATCCGGGCTGCCATGCGAGGAAGCACTTGATTGAACGCCGGGTGCTGTTGACAGTTGCGAGAGAGCCGCGGGCACGGGTGTGGGAGAATGGTTTTCGCTCAAAGGATGCCGTGAGCGAGATGTATTGAAGAAGCGCGAGCAGGGGCCTAATGAACCTTGATCATGGCAGATCCCGCTCGACAGAGGTGCAGTCGTCGTCGTCGTCACAGTGATGCGCTCCAGGGTCGGCGAACGACAAGCCAACGACAAGCCAACGACAAGAGGACAGCCGAGTAGGGATGCAGGATAGAAGTGAGTTCGGCGCAGGGTTCGAATGGAGGCACCGCGCCAGCCGGAATCGAAGGCGGTTGTTACAGCGTAAGTGAAGGGCTGGGGTCAGATACGATCACCGTCACCGGCATAATGCTGCAGGCTTATGTCAGTAAGAACGTGGAACCGCGTGAACGTAGAGAAATGCCATACTGTAGACGGGACCTTGACAGAGAGGTGAAACCATCGACGCCGGTCTCACATACTGAACACATGGCCAGGATCCGGGAGTGGTCTTGAGAGGACGATGGGGCAGATGGACACCGGCCGACGGCTGGAGAGCCAGTGTGACCGCACCTGTTGACCGCCCTTGAATGGTGTCTGGGAGCGTGAGACGTAATGGCTAGTGAATGTGTCGTAGTTCGCAAATCGCCACTCCGATGCTACGTCCGCCGCTCGTGACTGCGGCATATTGGTGGAGTGACGGAAGGCTGGAGACTGAAATTGACACGATGCAGTTGCGTGTCGCGAGGCTCACGCCAGATCGGCCCTCGGGGATGGATGTCGACGGAGTCGTCGTCCGCGCCACCATATTGTAGGTAAGTACTACTCTCGGCGATATTCAGGCGGCATCGTTCGAATCATCGCTCGGCTGGACGCGAACCTTCGCGTTCAACGAAATCTTCGCCTGCCTGAACTATCTGGCTCGAGGGGCGGTTTCGGACTTCCGACATGGGTTCCGATAACGATTCGGAGGAACGACGGCAACGCGACGTGTAAGGGAGCGCATCGCATGCCATTGGAACTGAATTGGGCTGGAATGCTGGCAGTACCGCAGAGGCGAGGACTGTCCGCTTTCGGACAATCGTCGACGGACGACCGGGACGCACTCCATGGGCATTGGAAGGCCGCCGGGAATGGGGGCACCTTGACAATTGGTTTCGAATTTGCACTGGTCTGGACGGTGGTCGGAGTTGGGAGTGGTCGAAGGACGTGGGGGGCTTGTGTGGCTCGAGACGGGGGTCGGGCTCTGGGCTGGGCGGCTGGGGGACGGGCGGTGTGCGGGGCGAAGGCGGGCAAAGTGGAATATCTGGACGTGATGGATGGAAGAGGGACGCATAGGGTAACGTTATCTGGCATCTGGTGCGGACCGGAGCGAGGACGGGAGACGCGACGAAGAAGGAGGCTGCGGGGGCCGGGGAAACGGCGCAGAAGGGAAATGGGCGAGTAGCGCCAAGAAGCCGCGCTTGGGAATACGGCCGAAAAAGGCAGGCGGGGCACGGGAGCGGTTACGTTGCGTCGCGAGAATCGAGGATCTGGCGAGAAATCGGAATCGAAGGGGCAGGGCAAAGATGCCGGCTGCCACTTCTCCTTCTCTCCTCAGACAGGCGCGTCCCTCCCGAGGCCTAGGACGCCCACCCAACCAGGCCCTTCTCCCAGAGTTTATTTGCCGCACTGCCCCGTCCATAACAACGTTATTCACCTCCCCATGTCGCTCTTTTCCGCTCCTCCGTCCTTATATATAAACCCCGATCGAGCCCCCTCCTCCCCCTTCCCACTCCCCACGCCTCTCCGCGCCTTTCCCGGCCCTATATCTCCACTCCTGCTACCGAATGTCAGCCACCGCTACCTACCACCTCCGTCCTGTGTCAGCCATGACCCGTTCGGCCTCTCCCACCGCAAGCTCCTCCACCGTGAGTGATCACAGCCCGCCCCCGCTCGGAGCGCACCATCCCCCATCCAAGGCCATGCTGCCTCCCTCCACTACCTCCAACTTCTCGCCCATCCCGTCCTCAGCGCGTCCCCGTAGACCCTTGTCGCCGACATCCCTCCGAGGTGAGTATTCCGCCACAATCGTGCTGCTTCACTATGATCTCATATCTGGACATAGACGTCGATATCCCGCTTGACCCTGAACGCGCTTTTGCTGCGCGGGGTAAATATCCTGCTCCGCCCACCGGGCACGAGCTCATGGCCCTCTTTCCGCCTGCACCTCCAATCATCCGTCTTGGGTCTACCAGCGGCTTCTTTGAGCGCGAGGAACGTAAGTTTTTCGCGCAGGCGGGCAAGGAGATCGTCCGCGTTCGGCTAGAAGTCGAGTCGCTCTCGTATGGCGGCGGTGGAGGGGCTGGACGCATGGCCCCACCTCCAGGATCCATGGCATCCCCTCCTAACCCGCACCCCCACACACTACATGCTCGTGCACACTCACTCGGCCACTCACATCCTCACCCACACGCACCTCCCCCTCCTGCCCACACCACTCTTCCGCCTCCTCCCGCCCCGCTGCCCCACACGACCTCTCCGCGCTCCCATCTTCCACCGAACGGTGGCGCGTTTCCGACCCCTGCACCACCAGTCGGCTCTCCCATGGGTCCTCCCCCAGTCCCTGCTGGTCCCGCGCATCCGGGCTACCCCATTAGCCGCCCACCAGAACTCGAGCGTAATCCCGGTGGCGGAAGCGAGGCGATGGTCGTCGAAGACGATGATGACGACAACGCGTGGCGCCGTCCAACTCCCCATAATGCGCGACGACGCGCGGGGAAACACACGCGCAGGGTCATCGTGAAGTGAGCGGGGTATAGCGGACGTCGTACTGGGACTCTTCGATTTGGAAGTCGGGCCCTGGTTTCCTGTGGACCTCGGCTGAGCTGGGCCTATGGGCCGGCGTGACGCATAAAGCCTTAACCTCCAGGACGTTGCCATCAACGGTGTGCGATGGAGCAAGGAACACGCTTTCCGATCCATGATCATTCCGAAATGTACAGTTCGCGTCCCGCGAGCAACCCTCGTCCTCATTCATACATGGCTCTCGCACCGTTCAGTACAGCCCGAACGCCGCACTCCGACACCATCGCATACGCAGCAGTTCATGGCCCAAGTCGCTCATCCAAGTGACCCGCACTGCCCGCATGCACTCGGGTCGCACCGTGCTAGATCAATTGGGACTTCGTGCCCGGTTCGGGACATCTCCACATTTCCTCGAATGTCGCGCCGCGCAACGCGTCCCTAGCATGCGGCGGCAATCGACTTCGACCCTCCTGGCCGGCCCGCGCAAGCCTTGCAGAGACCCCGATGGGGATCGAGGGCCCGGACACCAGGCCGCAGTCGCTGCTGTTCTTGGTCGCCCGTTGCGCGTGCCTGTAAAGCTTAAGTATATCCATAGAGATGTTTCAGAAGCTTACCGTAGCTACGAAGTTCCATGTCCCATCAGGATCCATCGACCGCCTCGCGCATCCCACGCCCCCTCGACCTCTCTTCCCACTGCCCACATACCATGTATGCTGCTTATGCCACTGTTACGTCTCCCTGCTAATGATGATTCATCACGCGTCTCAACTGTCTAAGACACAGCGCACGCCCGACGGATGATCGGTTCACCCTGTCTAATAGAGTGCACGTTGATACTCATCGAGACCGACGCGCGCCGCGGCGCTGCCACACGACACGAGCTTGAGCATATCGTCGACATCTAAGTGGCACTCTGAATCACCTGGGGCGCCGCGTTCTACTGCAAGGTCCTATCAAGGCCGGATCACGTTTGCAAACTCAATGCTCGGATTTGGGACTCGAGTGCCTGCGGATGGGTGCGCCCCTAAGTACCTGTTCGAGACGGTGTTGAGTTTGCGCGTACGCGCGTGTTTGTACGTACGGTATGTCGAGGGGGGCGCGGGACGGCGGACTGATGGCAGAGGTATTAATATTAGTCATACGGTTGGGGGGATGGATTGAGACCTCCCGAGGCTCACGTTCATATATGCAAGTGTCTGATTCATGAGCATGAGCGCGTGCACGACCCTTGCGAGCTCGAACCCTCACTTTGCTCTCACTGGCTGGCCATCAGGCTTCAAGCTTCAGGTCTTCAGGTCAGCCGCAGTCAGACATTTCGGAGTATACTCCGCACCGGCGGATGTGCCCTGTCTGGACCGCCATGAGAAGCCGCTGCCAATGCCAATGAGGACGGTTGCTACGCACTTAATCTCAACATGCCCGCTATCCAACATAAAATGAACGACATACTATTGACCTATAGCCGCTTCTCGGGCTAGTGGTTTCACAGGTTCATGCTTCAGAGTTACGTCTGACGAATAATACACAATGCTGCTATACATTGACGCGCGCTTCCATGATGTCCGCATGAAGTTCGCCCAAAGTTCGCCGGACGATGCGTACCCCAGATCGCAATCATCGCCGTTAGAGCGCTCGATCAAAACGTCCAATGTTCAGTTTTTACGTCGACGTCGAACCGCGACGTCAACGCGTCAACGGTCTGGCTAGTCCGTAGCAGGAAGCCCGCACCTGAGCGCGTTTGTGACAAGGACGATGCATGCAAATCGACACAAACGAGTGACGATCGCCCCCTGTCACGACGACTCGGACGTCTCGATCGTCTCCGTGTTTGGTCGCATGGTAGACGGTGGAGCACCACACGCGAGATCAGGGCGACGAGATCCCGTTGTACTGTACGCCGCGACGTCACACGTGCACGTAAGTACTGAATGTTGGACTTGGGGACTGAGTACTGAGTACTGCACCCGTCACGCTGCGCACTAGGGTAAGTAGCTGACGCTGGGACAGCTCCTTATTACCTCAGGAGCTCGGGACCCTCGGAAGCCAGCTCCCGACTCCCGACTCCGCGCGAGGTCCTCTCTGACACTCTGATCAGTGCGCGTGCACGCAAGGCTTGCTCACTCCTATGACATATATAGCAACTTATACCGGAGAGAACCGCTGCTGATCATGATCGACGGCTCGCCAGATCGGGCTGGGTGCGCGCCGGCAGGCTTGCGCGCGCGCGAATCTTTCATACAGTACTTACTGCCAAGCACAAACTCGTCGCCCGCCCAAAGGTGTGGTTCCGCGCAGTGCGACCGCATGCTCCGTAGGGTCGGGTTCCATGCTCGGAACTAGGGACGAGCACCCCGGCGGGACGGAGCGGAAGGAGATGGAATACGGTCATGTTCGAGCGGCGTACGAAGTGTGCCCTCCCGCGCCGCGTCGCGAGTGGTGCGCGAAACACGTTCATGGCTCGATAGCTTCAAGGTAGTGCGGACACGCGTTTCGGGGTTCGTCCTCCCGACATTCCGAATCATATGCATACACGGAGTTGTATCTGCGTTTGCAATAGTGGAGGCGGACAGGTTATGCGGGCATGAGGCAGAGACTACAAGTTGCGAGTTCGCCGCGGGCTTCGCGTATGTTCTATCTCATGATTGCTGGCCCGTGCACATACGCCACACTCAGGCAGGCGTGTGTTTGCCCGTACATAGCCATGTCAGAGGCCAGCCAGCTCGCTCCGAATCCACTCCTGACTAGCGTGCAGAAGTCCGCTGCGGATTCGGATCGTCGCGCATAAGTGCATACATGCAACAAACATTGCAGAGGTCCGGATTCACCTTCTCGAATTCAAAACAGACAAACGCGCGGAGATTTGCGGGAACCCGCACCCTGAGATCTCTTGGGATCCATGAAACGTTCGTGTCTCTATCTCTTTTCTTCTGAATAGATATTGTTTATATGCACCGGCCGACAGGCTCATTACTTATGCGGTATCGGAGGACGCTGATGTCGTCGACGATCGTCGATCGCCAATGCAGCCTGCATGAGTCCAAGTTACATACAGGGTCCGTTCGAACCTGCCGCTTCGACACCTGCAACTCCGACAGTAACTCCTTAGGAACCTGGAATGTCTGGAGACATGCTCCCGGACATAAGAACTCATCCTGCCTCCGACACCACAGACACGCTTGTTACGCACCTGTTGTTGTTAACGTTACGGCCATACCGGCCGACTCCCTGTCAACCTTGTCCACCACCACGAGATCGACGACCACAAGCGAGTCTTCGGAACTTCGTGTCTTCGGCAAGGCCTCCGTTCAATATGTGTAGAGGCTCTGCGACGAAGGTGGGACAAGGTTGCCATTGGAACCGCGTGCCTTCAAGTTTCAACCTCCCACATCCCTATGAGCCTGAGAAACTGAGACGTCTCCAAAACCGTCCTCGTTTTCGGAGCCGGCGGACTTCCATAGACAAGCCGACGATCCTTATTCAAACCACGGTCGTTTCCAGTTTCCCATGGGCCCATCATCCGATCGCGACGAGGCCGCAGTAAGACCCAGTAAGCCTGAGCAGTGTGCTCCCAACTCAGGCCCGTCAACTTGCAAGTCCATCCGCGCATACATGCCGAGTCATTTTCTAGACGTTCTCCATGGGTGCCTCGGGGAAATGAGTTCGGATTCTTCAGGCAAGCATTTATGCCATCTTCCCGACACCCGGACCAGACATTCCGAAGCAGCTGAATCTTCGGAACGCGGTAGTCGCATCATCCATTGAACTCGCCCTGTTCTCGGAGCCCCCAGCCTGACGACCCGAGCTCGCTAGTAGGCCAGGAAGTATCAACGTTTCAACGCCACTTTATAAGTGCACGAGGCGTCATCGGGGGTCGACTGGATGGACAACAGACCTCGGTGTCAATAGTACACCGCGACTGTCGTCCTGTACGACCCACGCTCGCGCGGCGGACGGAAGTCCAAGTCCAAGCTCACAGTTCTGTGGTCAGTACATGCGCGCAGGGGACCCTGAGCTCCGGGAATCAGCGGTGCCTATAGAGCCGCAATTATCCAGCGAAACTATCTCGCGGCATCCGCTCCAGGGCAATGGAGCCTTTGTTCCGCCAAGCTTGTGGCTGGCTCGTTATCAGCAGGGCCGTGCGTCGCGACTGGTGAGTACGGCGGCGGACACCTAGGGTTCGCTTGATACACGCGGAAGCAGATGTCGACTCGGTATGCTGTCACTGACAAGTCGGCAGGCCCGGTCGATCGGGGCTGAGGTGGCCCCTCCACTAGCCGGTCGCAGTGGTGCTATTCATACAGGAAGCGGAAGAAGAGTTCGGGGGAAGCGAACCCCGCTCGGCTGGGGCGACATCGGATGGATATAAGGGATCCTGGGTACCTGATCGCGAGTTGAACTTTGACTCAGGATGCTCTTCGACGAACGCGCGTATGCGCAGGGACTCGGAAACGAGAACAACGCGATCGATTTCGAGTTGCTCATCGGGTTTGGCGGGTGCCTCGAGACCATGGATCACAGGCAGGGGGACCCAAGGGACGCAACGCCCTCCTGGGGGTATCGTGTACGAGAAGGGGGAAGAAGGGACACGCGAGGGGGAGCCTCGGGATATTCTTATCGAGGGGTAGGACCATCTGACGGGGGCCTGTCTACCGAACCGGTAACCGTGGGCTCGATGAGTCATTGTGAAGGGAGGAGAGGGAAAGGGGCTTGCGAACAAGAACGCGGTACACGTACAGCGCGTCCGTAACGCGAACTTTACGCGAACCGGGACTCAGAGAGAACCCCGAGGCCAGCCGCAGAAGGAGGTAGTTCGGCAGTGGCGCAGGGTCGCGAACGCGAGCCCGAGTCGAAAAAGACCAGGAGGCGAGTGCCTGAGGTGACAGTGACAGCAGCAACGGCAGCATCTTCAAGGGAAGCGAGGGCGAACCACTGTGCTAGTGGCCGGCCTGCACGAGAGCCGGGGTGGCACCTGAGAGAAGTCAGCTTCTCGCAGGAATCCGGTCGGCATCATGGTACGTACCTCTTCCTTCTGTCCGCGCACCGGTTAGGGCAGATCGCGCAACAGGAATACGACGTGCTCATCGGCGCAGAGGCCTGAGGTTCGTTCGTCCGCGCACGAACGTATCTGCAAGTGAATACCTCTAGAGTCCAGAAGGCTTGCTGCGCTAGTACGCCGCGCCGATGACAGCTGAAGGTTGTTGCCGCGCCGCGTGCAGGTGCGTACGTACAGAGCGGAGAAGGAGAACTCGATGCTGCCCTGGGCTACGACGCCGATGTCCAACTCGCGGCCATGGATGAGGGCGAGTGCGATCGATGACCATCCTCGAGCCCATCCGGCAACCATCCCAGGCCTATTCGGTCCGAGTGTCTGTCCAGATCACGATAACCTATTACCATCTCCAGCGCGACGTCATGCATCCGGCGCCCCGGAACATACCGTGCACAATGGGCGGAGACGGAAAGGCGTGGGCAGAAGGCGCGAAGCTGGGAAGGGAAGGGAACCATGCTGGGAAGCGCGCCGCAGGACGCCGGGCCATCGAGCTCGAGCTCGAGCTCGCACTGTTCGGAACGCGAGCCTGCGGAAGAGGGAGTTACCGGGGCATGCACTAGATGGCTCGATAGCCAAGGGCCGGTGCGAGAAAGAAGCGAAGCGGTGGATGGAGAACGGCTGGAGGGCGCGAATGCGTACCGCTGACTGCTTCGCGGCGCCCGAGAACTTGGAGAACGGAAGAAAGGCGGGGTGGCGGAGTATCCGTCGCCCGTCGTCTGGAGTCCGCCACCTTCGCCATCATCGCGAAGCCGAAGCGCAGGGGCCCAAGTTCACGGCGTTGTAGGAGCCGGAGGCCGAAAGGCAATATCCGCGCTCCATCTCTGACCGGCCGCAGAAGGTGCGGTGAGAATCGGCCATCTTCGGACCCTGAAAATCGAATCCGGGAATATGGGTATATGCAACTGATTCTGGGGTCGCTGGTATTGGAAGACCACTGATTCCGGCCGTCATGAGTGCTTGAGCTAGCACATCGTGTTCCAGTCCTCGACTTGTCATATTCCTGGCCTCACTGCGTCTTCTTTCCCCCTGTGCAGACCGAGAATTCGTCTAGATGACCGGCTGAAACAGGCTAGCCAGTGATGCGCCTTGAAAGTGGGGCTTCGGCGGAGGGCAAAAGAGGCTGCCGCATCTCGGTCGCAGGGGGGAAAAGAAGGCCTTGGCGGTCGACGCTGTGGCGAGTTCTGTCAGTGTCAGGGCCGATTTCTCCCCAGCTGAACACCAAGGGAAGCGACGACGGGGCTCTATCGTCGAGAGCGCTAGTAGTCAGGTGTTCTTTCCGGAATTAGGAGGTCGGGCTGTGGCACATGGTCAAAGTTTACTCGGATATCTAGATATGGCGGGAAGACATACGTTGGACCGAGGCGGCCATATGAAAGTGCCAAACAGGTCGGGATGCAAACACAATCCCATCATAAGACTCGATGTTGTGTCAAGAAACGTCGACACGTCATGCATCAGGTTCACCAGCCATCGTGAGAGATCGATACACGTCCGCCCGGATAGAATCATCCCGGACCAGTATCTGTAGCGGGCGAGGAACAAGTGGGTCGAAAGCCCATATTGGCGCCCCAGGATGCCCCGATCGGTGGTTATCACCGAGTAAGTACGCCACAAAGCGGCAGCGAGGTTTGCTGACGCACTCCGTTTAGTGTCAGTTGAGTGCCACATTGTTCAAGGATCTGATCTGTGACTTACCAGCCTCGTATGTATGGTGCCGCGGCGATGGATGCATCCAGTAGAGAAGCGCTCGATCCGAATTGGAGATTTAATATACGTCAAAATGCGTTCATTGTGGCGCTGCCTGGTCCTACAAGATCTTGGCGTATCTGACACTCCGCGAGCTACCCGCGACGGACAATATGACGCGGCAACGGTGAGTCGACGAATTAGGGAAGGGGGTATTGGGGGGGGAGGCCACGGCGTCGGTTGGAAGGAGCTTCGGCCGGGCTGCTTTTGGGCGTATTCAAGACCGACGTCAAGGCCAAGAGCGATTTGAGCGCGGAACGAGACTATGAATATCAGGAGATGATGCGATTTGTTTCTCGCTTGGTTTGAGCAGAATTGAAGGACTCTGTCTTGCAGATCGGTGAGTATATCCGCTGGATTTTAATAAGTAGCAAAGGAAGGGAGAGTACTAGTTGATCACCGGTACTCACCGGTTGCCACGTACTGAACATCCGCGCTATCAAGAAGTGGGCTAGAATCCTGACGATTCAGAGCTTTCATCAATATTTCGTATAAATTTCAAGAGCAACTTGACTTGTTACATACCTTACAAGACGGTATCGAAACGTTCAAGGTGACTTGTACATCGTCTTCCCTGTAGCAGTATATGCTCCGCTCCAAGCCCAGACAATGAAATAGACGTACGTATTGCTCGGGAGAACGGTCTTTCACAGCATCTGGGATCCGCAAGGGCCCGGGCCCGCTAGAGTCCCTGCGAGATGAAGCGTTTGGTATCGCCTTTGACAAGCATCGAGTCCAAGCAGTCTCCCAAATTAGCCGCCCATCCTCAGAGCGCCCTGTGACTGATTGGAACGTTAGGGTCACAGGTTTGTGACTTGACATCCGCCAGTTCTTGGCGAGTTCTTGTCTGTTGTGCGCCGTTACTGGCAGTGAGTTGCGTGGCCGGCAATGGGCACTAATTCACGATGAAACCACCTTCGTCTTTCCTTTTCTCTCCTTTGTCCTTGTCTTACTGTCTTACTCTCTAGAATCTCCATCGCAAGCCCCAGGTCTTCGTTGTTAAAATCATGCCCAGTCATTGCATGTCAGCTAAATGCCGATATGATTCCCCCCGAAACGTACTCATGTGTCATCCCGCAGGACATTCAGGTTTTCAGTAACCACATTCGCATGTAGAAATTCGCGTAAACTTTGAATGCGTAGCGTCTCTTTCAGGAGGTATGTAAGCAGCATATATGCTGCATGGCTGCCACCAACCCTCTTCCCGTGGCAGACTTAGTCTGGCTCTTCATATGCGTTGCCTCGCTCGGGAATGACGAACTCGACCGAGCGACGGTCTAGTCTGGACAGTATCCGTTGGCGGAATGCATCCGATTTCGAGGGGTCTGCACCAAACCCGTCTGAAAACCCCCCACAAGACGCAATGGATGTCTCAACCCTCATCCTGATAGTGTCATAAAAAGATGAAGAGTTCGTCGGGGGGGGGAGGTATTACCAGACCAACAGTAGGATAATGAGGAGGTGAAGGACAGCGAGGAGGTGAAGGACAGTGAGGAGGTGAAGGAGACCTTGCTGGAGCCCGTCCGGTTCGACGGGCTGTTGCGGGCTATCAACCTGCACTCACTGGTGATAAAGTGCCAGATCAAATGGTGCGTCGTGCAGTTTGTGTGTTTTGCGAGTCCCTCGAGTTCATCATATCGTGCCCGCAGGTTGTACGGGGACGTTGTCCCGCTGCAAGTAGGAGGAGCCGCCACCGCCGGGCCTGCAGAGTTGGCCGCGGTTCCGTCTGTGGACAACATCGGGGACGACGAGCCCATACCGTACATCGTTCGTGGTCGGTTTACAGTGTCCCTACTTGTCCTTGTAGCTCACATATTTGTCTCTATGATAGTGCTGTGAAGTGGGACTGTACCCGTCGGAGCTTTGAGGGCTCTGGATGGATTTTTCTCGAGCTGCATGAGTAAGTGCTTGGTCCCTCCACCGTAACCCGTATCAACGGCGTAATTTGCAGAACCGTTGGTAATGATCAGTTCGAGCCTCGAATCGACCAGGACTCAGGCTCATCCCGGTACCCGGCGCGCATCCTCACTAGCACATCGTTGACGTCCAATGCAGTATCACCTGGCTGTGGGCAGTACCTCTAGTCATCCCGGTAATGGAGCTTGCCGCTTTCCTTTGTTCTGTGCCGGGCTAAAACCATATCACTTTCTATGCAGCAATCTCTCCGCGAGTTCCGGAACTCCTTCGCCATCAGTCGTGTTCCACAATCCGAATTTGTGAGAATGCCGGGAGTCGCCCAACACGAAGCTCAATCATTTGGCGTCCCACGGGATACGTGCTCGCCTCTCTCGACTCGATTCTTCAGCTCGGACACCTTCCACACACATTTGGCGCTTTTATCCGTAGCCCAGGTCGACGAAAGCTCCCAGAATCGTCAGTCCTTCGCCGTATTCTTGCGCCTATACAATGAGCGCAGTAGACCACCCACGCCGGCCTCGAGGTCCAAGCGATCCACCGTCGCAATGCACCCACGCGACTTTCCTTTCGATAGGACGGCTCGCCCGATACTCCTCTAGGTGGTCATGGTCGACGTCTACATCCTTCATCATCTCTTGCATATAATGGTCGACTTAACATACAAGGCGAACACGCACAACGTTCTAATAAGCCAAGCTCCGGGGCAGTTCGCAGTGCATTTTTGTAGTTGGTCGAAGAAGTTGCTTCACTTGGGGCTTCGCATTTGATGTGGCCCTGTCCCAATAGGATGGCTTCCATATCTTCAAGACCTCGAGGCTTCAACGGATTTGGACACACCATGACGGCTCGGATGGTTCCGGTTAACGTTCACGTCGGTAGATGTGGATGTTGCAATGTCATACAAGAGCTCGGCCCACCAGAAGTCCGTCTCGATGGCTCCGTCTCTACAGCCCGGCGACCAAGGCGACTTACGCAGTTCTACCCTAACACCTCATGAGACAGATCACCCAGATCATGTCCACTCGTGGTTCTCTCGTGGCGCCGCGCGGAAGGTAGTAGGAGTCCCCGCTCCAGGATCTGACGAAGGAGGACTTCTTCTACTCAAGCTGACCCTCACCATCGCCAAATCCCATCGTCCCGATACTACTGGAGCCCAGGACATCGGAACTTACTTGGTCGAAGTAGACCTATACGGCCCCTCTTCAGGTTTTCCTGGGGGTGCGCGGACTAGAGTGCTACACCACTTGGTTCCCCATCTATCGTCCATCAACTCACCGACATCTCCCCATCGCTGTCCGTCGACTCACTGGCATCTATTCATCTGTCGATCCACTCCGATTGGATCACCTCAACATACGTTTGACAGTCTTTGACTTCTCTGTCTCAAGGTGTTCTGGGATAGAATCAGAAAAGAAAATCCAGATATTGCGGGGTCGGAGGACTAGTACTACCGTATTACCATAATTTCATACTAGGAGTAGGACGTGTGGAATCAATAAGCGATGCCAGACTTACTAGTATTCCTCGTCAAGCCATGCAGCGTAAGTTAAAATGGCTGAGTTTCTAAGTACATAGCAGTCTCAAACTGGTAGTGTATGATGGAAGGTTGCCCACGTCGACAGATATTCATGCTTGGGTCCATCCGATGGGGGGGGGGGGGGGGGGCGCAACTGAGGCTGTACAGGTGAGGACAGCGAAAAACTCAGGCTTGGCCCCTCCCGATTTGGATCTCTGCGCCATTGGGGGAGGTCAGCCAAGAGCCTGTAAGACAGTTGTCTCTTCGACTCGGACTACTACTGGACTGCCTCGCTCGACGCCTCGACCACGTCTTCTAACATGTCTGTTCTAGTCGCTATTCCTCAGGAGGTTCTCGAACGCATCGCCTTCTTCGCCGCAACAGATCGCTTCCTCGGCCCACCGGAAGGACTCATCGCGCTCCTCAGTGTCGACCGCCACACACATGCCGCACTCTCCATTTCCTCTAATCCATACCTCTGGTCACGCATCTTCGCTTTCAAGTTTGACCTTCCATGCTTGGCTTCACGGATAACGGATAGAGACAGGATGTTCGGTCCCGCGGAGGTGTGCGAGGAGTTCAAGCTCAGGTGCACGCTGCTTAAACGGGTGCGCAATCGAACGGACAGCCTCGCGACATCCTACGTTCTCAGCCCCACACATCGCGACTGTCTCCGGTCGATACTATGGATGGCCTTTCTGATGATGCTCGAGAACGAGGGGAAGAACGAAAGCCAGCTTCGGGAGTACGCAAGGTTTGACGGCTGGCTGAAGGACTTCCTCTTCCACACATCGGGGGCTTCCCTTGCCGCATGGTCAGTCAAAGTCGATCTATGGCCGCCGAACGACGAACGCTCCTCGCTTGCATTGTGGTTGTTCTGGTATATGCTCAAGCCCGGTGAGTTATGTGTCTTTCTCGGCACTGTGCTCCCCTACCGCATGATGCGCCTTATGGCTAGAGCCCGTCGGGTGCGCCATCCCGCTATTATCCGTATACGCGCGTTAGACAACAGCATAGAATCTTTGCCGGCTGACCTCATGCCGCCCTCAGGCTCTTTTTATCAGCAGTGGCCCCGACGTATGTAGCGTGATGAACGTAGCCCGGTCTTCTACTGTAATGGGGTGGTTTACACGTTGAACGACGCTAATATCTTTTCCCAATTCTTATCCCGTAGACGAGTATACGTCGGCGGATGACGACGCTTTCCGTGAAGCGTCTGGTGTCCTCAAGGTTTTTGCGCTCGGTGCACACCAGGTTCGCGTCAACGTAACGTATGTTACTCTGTTTGAATCTAAACCACGGCTACAGTACGCTCTATCTTCACCCCCTTGGAACGAATTCGCACCGCCGAGTCGGACCCGAGGGGCCTCCGCTGTTAAACATTTCGGTGCCCTGCTCAGGATGGTACCCCCCGCACCGGCTCCCCCAGCGATCTTGGCCTACCTGACCCTCGCCAATAAGCTGTCCGTCTCCTGGGATACCGTTCACTACATGAAGCCTCCCTCCGCGACTCCCCCTTGCCTCGCTCCGAACACATCCAGCCGGGAATGGGACGCCGAGTGGATGAGAGCTTTCCACTTAGCGGACACAAGCAAACCGCTGGGCACCGCCTTTTCTGGAGCATTCATCCCCGGAAGCCTCGAAGGTGTCTGGGAAGGGCTCTTCACGGCATGTCATCTCCGCCCTGACCATGCGAGAATTCATTTTGAACGGAACTCCCTTTCCCCTACAGTACACCGAGTTCACGGCATATGCGGCCCTCCTTTCAGGCGCGCCTCCGACGGTCCTCCAACGCAGTCTCGTCGCACACCACCCACACCTCTGGAAGTTGCGAGAGCACCATCTCTACGTCTCAGATGATGCGGGCGCCCCCAACCTTGGGCCCATCACTCCTGGCAACCCTCTGCGGGGATACATCCCGAGCGGCGCGCAGGTCTCGGAGACCTCGGACGGCGTCTCTGTGAAGGAGCCCGGGCGCGCGGAGCCGGTGCTCTACAGGAACTGGGCGAACGTGCAGAAGGTGCCCGAGGAGCCGCACGGGCGGCTTGTCGACGTGTTCATCACTGGGGAGGTACGTACTCGGCGCCGTGGGTCCATGGGAGGCGTCCGTCACTCACCCACCCACCTCACTTGCTTTTGTTTGGTAGGGGCATTCGGCGTGGGGCCAGTTCAACCTCGTGGGCCGTATCAGGCCGTGCGACGGGCTCATCAGCCTGTCGAAGGAATACGTGCGTCGCGAGTTGCCCATGTGCTTTGTGAATTGTGGCGAGGGTTTCGGCTGACCGCGCGTGCTTCTGCTTCTCAGGTTGACGGCGACAGAGGGAGGTGGCTGTATCGCGGCTTCATGGTGGGCAACGTGGAGGGGAACCTCTCTGGACGCTGGAGAGATACGTTGAGCCCGCCCGACGTCCTGGGATACGAAGGCTGCTTCGTGATGAACCGGCGCAAATGAACGTGATACGAACTCTCTACCCTGCGGGACTCGTATGGATGGTGTGTGCCTGATGTTATGTTATGATATCTAGTGAAGTACCCCGCATTGTGTATCCGTTTGTACTTTATCATCTATCCCCCGCGTGCTCGCTGAACCTGCTATGTTAGTAGGATTTGATACCATTGTACAACTACAGTAGAATACTGTTGCTACCACGAACAACATCCCACTCCCCAATCTGGGGAGCTTGTGCCGAGGAACTAGAATATAGTGGGAGATTGTCTGGAGAAGCGTCGTCGAAGAGTACACTGGTGGCCGCGCTTGTGCCCGGCATTGCATTGCAGGGAGTGTCTAAGCCCGTCTGGGAGGGCTGCAAGCGTATCTCCTTGATTTTCCCCTTGCCACTCTGGTGTCGCACCAGTGTGCTGTAGTGCCCTTCGGTTGCGTCGGTGGGTACGCCGTATGGATGGCTGTCTGCCGCCCCCGGGGGCCCTGCCACGACGGGCAGAGCGTCCGCTTCCGCCATCAACGGAGACCTCGGGTCGTCTGGCTCATCTGCGAAATCCCCTTCAGTCAGCGTGGGCGGACTCCGATGGAATTCGACCGACCGCTTGGAGGGATAGACGGCCCTCGACCATGCCCACGACGCCGACGATACAAGATGTAACTCACCGCCAACAACGTGGCGCTCGCTGCGACGGCGCCCAGGACAGCACCCGTTATGGTGCGAGGCGTCGGGAGAGAGCTCGCAGGAGGCGCAGATGGAGCGGATGGAACTGTATCCCCCGGCGCCGAAGCCGTGGATGAGGTGAAGGCAACCGGTCCGGAGAGCGATAGCGTTGTGCTTGGCGGTGCTCGGTCGGCAATGGAGACGACGGGCGTACGGGATTGCGCAGAAGTCGAAACGTACGTCGGGCTTCCGGGATAGAGATGGTCGGGACCGAGGTACTTGTCCCAGAGCACGATGTAGTCGAGGAGGTAAGGGTGGGACGGGTCGGCGGACACCTGGATGGTGAGGTTGTGGTGTCCTCCGGGTATCGCGAGCAGCAGACCGGAGGAAAACTGCGCAAATCAAGGGATGAATAGGCTGGAGTTCGTGAACGGCACGTAGCTGGTGCTCTGTAGAGTGCCATCTATGGTGTAACTAGCGAAGGCGGCTTGGCTGTTGCTGATAGCGGCGGGAGGAAGGCATATGTACACGGCGACCCGTGTATATGCGCCTACAGTCGGTCGTGAATACGGAGTGGTCCATCTTCGAATGAAGCACTCACCGTCGAAAATGTACGACCCAGTCCACGACGGCAATGTAATATGGGTGAGGGTTTGCTTATAGGACTCGTTCAACATGTCGCGGAAGATGGCTTGATTTCCGTCAGGATACATGCCAGACATGAAAAAGTCGGTGTCGTAGTCATCGACGATAGCTATTGGGGTACCGGAGGAGGATGCCATATTGAACGCATCGGACGTTCAACGCACAGGTATTTAGGCCCCCCGCCAGATGCCAGCAATAGACCAGGCGGGCTCTCAAGAGTGGGGCAGGAGGCGGTTCACGGGCATGGGCAAGTCTTTCTTGTTCCCCACAGCCTAGGTGGTCCCGAAGTGATGGTGTCGACAGTGCATAGGAAGGGCGATCGTATGATATTCGCCGCCTTGAGATATTGGGACGATAGCGGAACGGCCAGGGTTCAGAACGAGACGGGGATCACGAAGTGCGGTTTTGTGGGCGTTGTGTAAGATGCGCTCATGTCTGGGCGGCGCGAAGTTGATCGAAGAGCGCTGAATATCGATATCAGCCATGCTTTGCGAGACATGCAGTACGTGTACATTACTTGAGAAACCTAAACAGCGTGGGACGACTGTCATGGCGTGTACGCGGGTGGAGACTCAGAATACATTCCCTGCTCAAGGCATTCTTGCTCCACTCTGCGTTCCATTGAACGAGCATCGGCAGAGTCGCGACAGGACGCGCTCCCACCCGTTGAGCTGACGCTGGGTAAAGATGTAGTGGCTCCAGCTCTTGTAACCGTAATGGCCGGCGATGGACCCATTTCCGGATGGAGCACGGCGAGGATGTCGGAATCTAGCAGGATCACGACCAACACGCTGAGTGTCATCTTCGTCTTGAATGCGAGGCTATACATACCGTACTGCGCCACCTGCCCATAAGAATACTCAGTGCCCTTCCTGGTCCTCCATTTCCGTCGACTTCGCAATGTCATATACGCCAGGATTATGCCGACGAGAGCGACCAAACCTCCCACGACTCCGCCGGCGATCGCTGGCACGGAAACACGTGCCTTCGAAGCAACGCTCGCTGTTGTTGAGGTTGATGCAACGGAGGCGGGGGACTGGGACTGGGAGGACGGCCCGGGTTCAGTTGAGCTTGAAGTCGTCGTTTGCGACGCACCGCGCGCCGTATTGTTGTACTCGATCCAGTCCAAAGCGAACAGATGGTCCTCTACAGCATCCACCACGTTGATGACGAGGGTGTGCGTGCCCGCAGACAAGACGTCGGACTGGAAGAGGCGGACGCCTACCCCGACCCCTTGCGCCGTGCGGCTGTAGACGACGTTCCCGTCGATGCTGTACGTAGACTTCGTGACCGTGTCGAACTCCGGACCGTAGACTGCCACTTGCTGGCCTGGAAACGGTGGACAGTGAAGACGTGGGCGGACGGATAGCGCGGCATGGATACACTGACCCAGGAAGTCAAGTTCTGCAGTTCCTCCGGGAGCGTTGCACAGGGTGATACCCCTCAGTCCCTCCCTGGGGTAGAGGGAGATGGCTGCCACAGATGCGTTGTATTTGGGCACCCAGGCGTCGATATTGCCTCCGTACGTGATTCCGGTGTAGACCATATCGTCCATATGGTTGTCGCTGCAAGTCCAACAAGGATCGGGCATGATATCGAACTGTCTTTGTGCTGGTGAGAGGGGGATAAATGCAACAAGGAGAGCCCAGCATACCCAGTTGCGAGCAGATATGCGACAGAAAATCGTGGGTGGGTGAGTGCGGGAAGCAGGGCTGGAGGTGCCGACCACGCCCGGGCGTTATGGGAGCAGCGGTAGACGATCCCGGGCGTCAGAAGAAAGAGGCTGTGAGACATGCATATGCCGCGCTCACGGGCTGCACCCAGGAGGCCGCTCTGATTTTCTTCGTCGTTGATGCAGTGCCTGAGAAGAGCAAGTCGTCAGCTTCGACCCCGATGCGAGCGGCAACAGCAACGACGTACGATGTCGGCGGGATGGACGATGGGCGGCGTTGGGCTCGCACATCTGATCGACAGCAAAGGCTTGTAAATCGTTTATCGCAGCTTACATGGTCGTGACGCTGAAACTTACATTCATATGTACAAGTTACTTGACAGAGACAAGGTCTGTGCATGGGCTGACGTTCCGCGGCGGCACCCCGGCGCCGCAAGAGTCCAATGTGGGGCAGCGGCCCAGCGTCTGACACCGCCGGACTTGCTAGCGGATCGCCCACGTCCGCGTCTCGGGGATCTTGCCTCTCGTAAACCCCCAGGTTGATTGCGATTTCGCGCGCGGCAACAGTTCCCATCGCCCTCACTACGGCACCAGTAGCGAGCTTTCGCGGTTCAGGTTGCGCGTACGAGGCCCACTGGTAGTCCAGGGTCGCCAGGTGAAGATAGGGAGAACGATGAGAGCACCGCCCGAGCAGCATTAGGATGGTCTGGGCCGGCAGGCGCGTTGAAGTAGTGAAGGCTGCACGATGCTGGATTGCTGGAAGCGCCAAACCAGGTGAGGGGTGATCCTCTCGGCTATGCTCACTGGTAGCCGGTGACGTTCTAAAAGAGTCCTCTGTTCGACGGTTGAGTGTGATTCGAAGCGATGCGAGTAGAAGGATGGCCAGTACTTACGTAGGTCGAGTTTCGGCGTTCCTGAATTTTAGCTCGGTCGCGGGCCCGGGAGTGCAGTCCGACCCATGCGTGTTGGGCTCCAGAAGCACAAAGCCCTTCTCTGGGTCATGCTGAGCATCACATGGGTTAGTTAATCGAAGTTGTTACAGGCCATTACTACTTACAAGATTGATCCTGAGACGGCCAGCCCACAAACGAGTGATTATTTGGCGATGAGGCCCAGAGACATCATCAGCACGTCGCCCCCAGTAGAAGGATACTTCGCGGACATGAGTGGGGCGGATGTCCAATTACTGGCAGGTGGAGCACGATCCGTACACTTTCGTCAAGATCGTGACTGAGATAGCAGTTTCTGAATTCACAGCGACGTCGTGGTACTGAGTAGAGATGGTAGAAACGACGATTCTTTCAACAAAGACAGCCTTGGTCCGACGTTGGCTGCGGCGACAGCTGCAAGAAGTCTGGGCGCATCGCTGTTCACCAAGGGCGTTTCAGCAACCAAACTGAGAGGCTCCCTTACGGAAATGTGCGCATATATGAGGTTTATAAGCTGACCTTTTCCCTATCCGGACGACTAATGTCGAGCCATCGTCCGAAAGCCACAGGATGTCCACGTAAGTGTGAGACGATACAAGGCCGAAAGACTGTCCGAGAGCATCTTGGATACTCTTTCGGATAGTCAAGGGATCGGTACAAGGCGGGAAAACACCAAAGCGGATGTAGTGGTAGGCTGAGGAAAGACGACGAGGCATTTAATTTCGGAGTGGGCAAATCCGCAGCGGTCTATAAGAAGGTAAATCTCAGCACTGCTAGCATCCACATGGAGAACTTAATTGTTGTCTTACGAGCGACTCGTGAAATAGATGAGCCGGAAAGACCGCGATGACGGCGTACTTGAGGAAAAGAATACAAACGGGGGCCGTTGAGAGGAATCGGCGGGGTGAAGAGATGAAGGTCGAGAGGGAAAGAGTATAAGTTTGCAGCAGGTCGTGAGCGCCTACGCCACTGTGGCTTGGGATCAAGAATGAGCTCATCCGAACAGCCGGTCCACAAGCGCCACCGCTCCTCCGCCTCTTCCTCTTCCTTCCTCTCCTCCCTCCTCGCTCGAAGGTCCCTTCGGCGTCGGACCGTCGCTGGACCGCACATGGCGGCCGCTCATGGGCCTACCAAGCCAGCGGGTGGTCATAGCCATGGTCACGAGTGCAAGCATTCGCACTCGCACTCTCACTCGCACTCGCACTCGCACTCTCATTCGCACTCCCATTCGCAGTCTGACTCTAAGCACACTTGCAAGGACACCGTGCACGAAGCTCGCGAACGGTCGGATAAGCGCAGGAACCAGCCTCAGTCATGGATCGCTCGCAAGTTTACCGTGTTCTTGACCGTCGCCATCATCGCGTACACTTGGTACGTGTATGTCGGACGACTCTGCGCTCCTATGATCAAGCGGGATGCGAGCGCGCTAGGGAGCCGGAGCATGGGCAGTGAGTTTTCTCTTCCAGGGGTTCACAATGTGGCGCATTTACCGACAGTACCCATTTCGCAGTCTCCTTCCTAGTCGTCTTCTCCCTGCTAGGCGTCATGATGGTATGGGCATATGAGAAGGTACGTGTATGCCAATATTCTCCTGGAAGGGATCCCCTAGAAATATCTGGACGCGGTTTTGCTCCGATCCCAGATCCTCGCTCCTCCATCGACCATTGTATCATCCTACGTCTCCCCTGTACTCCGTTGTACTCCTACTCTCCCCCTCCTTCTCTGCGCTGGCCGAGCCAGGCAGCTATTGTGACCGCTTCGACTTCACCCTTCACCTTTGCTCTGCTCTCTCACACCGCATACTGAGACGTCCGACAGGTCGTTCTCACACCCCCAGGCTATGCAAAGCATGTGCGTACCCGAATTCACTCCTTATCAACTCGTATCGCTCGATGCTAAACAGTTGCTCGTCTCTAACGTAGCATGTGTCAAAGTCTTCCGCACCAACCCGAAACGGCGGCTTCCAGACGTGGTGGGATACTGAAAGCGAGGCGGACCTCGCCGCCGCCCGTTTCGCGGCGTCACAAAATCCTTCACAGCAGCCCAATGGAGACGCTGTCGGGCCCGCGGCAGTGGTGGACGGCAATGGCGCAGGTGCGGACCTTCATCCGCGATTCAGGCTACTATCAGTTCTCAACCTTGCCCGCATGTTTCGGCCTCGTTCAGTTCATCACGTCAACGGACCGCCAACGGATGAGGGGAACGTCGGTGTGACGGACACGCTTCCGCCGTCACCGACCCGTGCAACGGCCAGGGCAGCTGGTGTGCTCTTGGCTCCGCTAGCCCCACTAGCCCTAGCAGGGCAGGGGCATACGGGGACCCAGCCCCCACCCGCAGCCGCGGACGCACAAAAACCCTCGATGTATACGCGCAATCCGTCCAAGACCCCAGTGCTCCTCCCCGAGAACAGGTATTGCCACAAGGACGGCTTCCTGAAACCGTACAGGACACACCATTGTCGGGCATGCGGATCGGTGAGTAGTGACAAGCGTATGGGCCGTGTGGACCAGTACTGACGGGAGGTCTCGCGCCCCCTTCTATGTAGTGCGTCTTGAAGTACGACCATCATTGTCCATGGGTCGGGCAGTGCGTCGGTGCGCGGAATCATAAAGTGGGGATTTCTTGTCCAGCGTCAGTTCGACCCTGACCTGACGCTTTTAACCACTCGCAGTTTTTCCTCATCTTTAACTTCTGGGCCCTCCTCTTCTGCTCATTCACCTTCTCGACCCTCATCGGGCTGATCGCACGCTCGACGGTGCGCAACTGGCCAAAGTTCGGCATCGACCCGCAGAAGATTGTCGTCATTGTCCTGTACGTCCCCCCTCCCAACACTTCCGTTTCCGTTGCATCCCATCACTTCCTTTGCAGACGCTGACCGTTTCCCTGTTCCAGGTCTGGCTTCTTCACACTCTTCACGGCCGCGATGCTGAACGCGCACATGATGCTCATCATGGCGAACATGACAACCGTCGAGCAGATGGGCATGCACCGCATGAAGAACCGCGAACGGCGCGTCCTCGCGCGCTTGCACAAGTGGTGGGAGTTCCGCGCGCGCCGCGAGACGCAAGCGCAGTGGGACAGCGAGTGGGGTCGCATCGGCAAGGAAGGGCACATGTGGTGGCTCGGGAGTGCAAGGAAGAATTGGGAGGCCGTCATGGGTGACAGGGTCTGGATGTGGTTTTGTGAGTGCTTTCGCATTCGAGGGGGAGTAGAAACTGACCACGATTGTGCAGTGCCGGTCGGACAGAGCCCGGACGACGGCCTGAGCTACACGGTCAACCCGCGATTCGACGAGGAGGGCCGGTGGCGGCCGCGCAGCGAATGGCCGAAGGAGCTCCAGTGATCTCGCTGTATCTACGTGGTCGCTTGCTCCCTCGCGTTCGTCGTTCTTCGCTGCTTTCTTGGATATCCACGGGGCAGGCGCGGCCCTCTCCGTGGCGGGGACATTGTCACTATACCTCACACCCGGATGGGACTCTAGAGTACTCACTAGTATCATGTACGTGTACATATGGCTCAGGCTACGACTCACACGACCCTCCGACTCGGAACGCACACATTCATCTGTACATGTAGTTTGCATCTCGTCGATGGTTCCCGCCTCGTGCCACTGCTTACTGGCCACGTCTTGTATAGAGTCTCATACTTAGTAGGTTATGATAACACCCTGTTATTCGTTCTCGAGCCCCCCCTAACCCCCAACCTCGAGGTACTCTTGGATACCCACCCCAAGCTTCGCGGGAAGGCGGGATTAGAGATGGCAGTACGCTACTACAATAATACATGCATCTAAGTCAAGTGTCTTCTGCTGTCTGCCCCCCCAACGTTCAACCCACTCGCCCGTCACGCAGCAGCAGCCCTCAGCTCTCTAACCTCATCAACCGAGAGCGCCCACCGCTCCGCAACCTTCGTGTCCCCGCCAGCGCCCTTGCTCTGCTCGTCCAGCCACTTCCCCAGCGTCCCTCTCTCCTCTCCTTGCAGCCGTCTGCCGCACGGGCCGATGTATGTGTGCAGAGCGCGAAGGACCTTCTCCTCGAAGTCCGCGTCACCGCCCTCGGACTCACCATCGGGGCCATAGGGCACGGGCGCGGTCACTGAGGAGACGAGCGCGGGGAGGATGCCATGCGCCTCGAGCGCGGCGATGGTCGGCGGAGAGGTCGCGTAGGACGAGGGGTCGCGGACCATCGACGCGTGCGAGTTCGGGTGGACGGACTGCGATGCGGGTTGGGAGACCTGGGGGGTGGGTTCGCTGGTGGTGGGGACGACGGCAAGGGCAGTAGAGGCTGGAGAGTCGGAGGGGTGAAGGGTCACGGACTGGGCCTGTGGTGGTGGAGGGCCCAAGGACAGGGATGCGGACGCATCGACCGCATCCGTGGATGTCGGGACCTGGAGCGGCTGTTGGATGTTCGCAGGTTGCTCTGTTGCAGGGGAAGGCGCGGAGGTGGGGATGAGGAGCGAGCCGAAGAGGAATGCGACCTTGCGCCGGACGGTGATGTCCGAGTCCTGGAGCGCGTCGCGGAGGACGGTCCAGCCGCCGGCGTCGGCCATTTGGACGACCGCCGCGGCGTTGTGGCGGAGCAGGCTGGAGAGGGCGTACACAGCTTTGGAGCGGGTTTTGCCCGAGCGGACTGCGGGCGAGAGGAAGGCGAGGAGGTCGGGGAGCGGTGAGAGAGCGAGGTACTGGTGTGTTAAGCAAGTCAATAACTTGAAGCATTTCGAGGGGGAAGTAGGGGGGACGTACGGCATTTTGGGCCGCGGGGTTGTTTTGGACAGCAGTGCCGAGCACCCAAAGTGTTTGTCTCTGAATCTCTTCGGAGGAATTGGGGTTGACAAGGAGTGCCTGCAGAGGCTCCCACATCTTCAGCTTTTCGAGGTCTATGACATCGGATTAGCAGGAGCAGACGGCCGGAATGTCTGCGTATGCTCACTGTTTGCATTGTCGATCTGCTCAACAAGCTACATGCCACATTTCAGTAAAATGTTACGCACTTACGGCAAGATGCTACTCACCATCTCAAAGTCGTCCAATGCCTGTACCCGATCCTCCTCATCTCGCTTCTCGTCCACGGCTATGATCAGAGCCTCTTTCATGAGCTCCGCATCTGACTTTCCCAGGATCGCATCGATGATTCCGGGATCAAGGTCGGTGCGTTGCTGAGGTGGCGGCTGGGCACCATCTTGAGGAGCGGAATTGGCGATACCCCAGCGAAGTAGGCTCTCCATAGTTTTCTTTCAGATTTCGTCCGGGCGGACGGTTCGTATGGATACAGATGAGTAGAGGAGATCTAGAGAGAAAATACAGCTACAGATGAGGTAGGGGGATACAAGTAACAGTGGTGGTCGAGTACAAATACAAGCTGAGCAGGGTTCGAGCACAAGCTGCAATCTGCGCGAAGGCCCCAGAACACCCATCAATCTTTGGCGCCCAACGCGGTCATCGATTCAGCCACCCGCGCGTCCCTCTTTCGCGTCCCGATCGAGCGGAGATTAAAATCCTCATACAAAACTTGTGCAGACCCGTCGCGTTCGAAGTTTTCCCTCTGCCCGTTCAATGCCCGTTGCGCACTCGTTTCTGTGGTTTTTGTAGGTGAGTGAATCCTTCAAACGAGCCTTCTAGTGATGATACGCACTTCATACCATAAAACTACACCGAAACTACATGTAGACAACAAGTTTATCTAGTTTCAGCCTTGGCTGACCTTTCCTTAGCAGTGTCGTTTGAAACATGTCGCTGATCGGTCTTGTAACCTAGGCTATCCTTGCTTCCTTGCTAGATATTTCTCCAAGGACATGGTTCGGTCTAGTCCAGTGAGTATTCTGTTTTGCATCAATCCACCCGGATGAAATCTTTTCGATGGGCGGACACGAATGGTCTCGGGACCATACCAAACTCTCCCAGTGTACAAAGTGGAGAGGGTTCCGAGAGCTTGTTGATATGCATCGAGTACCTGACCTGCGTCCGAACTTGAGTCTCAGATCTCAACTGACCACCTTTCTCAGGATTCTTTGGTTTTTGGGGTATTTTCCGCTGTCATGTCTCTCCAGCGCTCGGTTCCTGTACCCGTTGTCCGAAGTGTAATGGATACCTATTCCCACCGAACGTCTCCTCATGAGCTTGCGCGTTGTCGGCCAATTGCTTCTCGAGCGTGCTTCAATGCCTAGGTCATTCGCGAAGGGACAGATTGTGCTTGGCTGAACGGACACCTGATACTCGACAACAACGAGCGTCTAGCGCTTGTTCTGCGTCTCGCCCGTGAGTCGTAGCTTTACTCGCGTCGTTGCTTCGACCACATCGCTTCCTACCCCTCTCCGTCTCCCATCCACCACGAGTAACTTTCCGGGGACCCATGAGTTGTCGCTAGGATCTTACATCACCCGGTGACCTCGAGCCTGTGCCCCTCTATTGGCTTCTATTACTCCATTCTTCCAACTTGCCGCACCGAGAAGCTTTGAAGATGGGCGTGGGCAGGGTAGTTGCGACTGCTGCCGCGGCCACCCCTCTCGTTCAGGATTACTTCCGGCGCCACTCTAGCCACGCGCAAGAGGACTACGACGACCTTGAGGAGCACGGGCGGTCACCCATTCTGGCCGCGGCCCCACACCTTCCTCCTCAGCCCGTCTCCCAGACGCTACACGGACGCGAGCCCGAATCTCTGGTGGAAAATCCTGGCCTAATCGTTACGGACGAGATGGCGAGGAGACCGCTGCTGGTCGACGGACATGCTTTAAGACAATCCCCTGGAACCAGTCAGGGCTACGGATCTGTCTTGAACGAAGGAGGCCAGTATAGTCTACGCGCGAGCCCGGAGAGATATCGCAGTAGCCCTTGCCTAGACAGGGTGCCAGAGGAAGCAGCTCTAGTTGCAGACAATGGAGAGGATGACGAAGAGGAGGATGAATGGGATTTGGAGGAACAGGGGTATTATAGTGGTGAGTTCGGTCTTGTCTTAATTTGCGCGTCGTTTCGTCCATTCCCAGTTCCTGCACCTTGTTCGAGGGACGCTGTTACTTGTTGCTGTCAAACCCGGGCGTTATGAAAGACGTCCGACACAGCGTAACAAGGTTCCAATCATTTGGCCCATTTATTACTGTTCTCTCCTGGCCATTGCTCGAAGGACGCATCCAGGCATCTAGCATTAATGGTAGAACTTCTACTGACCATCGCATATACGTAGGCTCTTACAAAAGGACACTCGCGCTCTACACATTCGTCCCTCTCACCGCATTGCTCGTCTTCCTCTTTCTTGCGTTCTGTCCAACATGGTTCTGGCCCGTTCGCTGGCCATCACCCTCAACATTCCCCCGCTCCCTCCCTTCCCCGCTCCCGGAATTCATCCTAGCAACATCCTTCTGGTCCCTCGCGCACCTCCTTCGCACACCCCTCTGGTTCGTCTCCTCACACATCTGCCCCGGCCCCATCGACATCCTTCTCTTCAACGCGCTCTACGTCGCCCTCTCGACGCTCCTCCGCCTCGCCGCCCTCGCCGCACTGCACGTCCGGCACCATATGACGTACCCGCGCCCGACGTGGCGCGACGGCGCGTTCCGCACCGTGTGGTGGATCGGGCTCGGGTGGGGCTTCGCGGAGGCTGCGGTGAGCATCGCGCAGGGCTACCAGCAGCTCGCGTGCTACCGCACCGTCATGGTCCCTGTCGAGCGCGTCAAGGAGATCCTCGCGCAGAGCCGCGCACAGGCGCAGTGGGGCATCGGCAGCGGGAGGGGGAGCGTCAATGCGAGCAGGGAGTACATGCCGCTCAGCCCGCGCGGCGCCGAATCGCCTGCTGCGGATGGGTTGGGAAGCAGGGCTAATGGGAACGGACTGGGGGCTGCCGACGGGGCTCGGGGCGAAAGGGGGAGGAGGTCGTCGGATGCGAACTCAAACGCGAATCCAATGAGTTTGGAGGAGGCGGTCCGGCTGGCGGTCGACCAGGACGTGGAGCAGCTGCTGCACCTGCAAGAGCGAGAGGAGCTGGAAGAGGTATATGGTGTTCCTGTCATTGTGAGTGTCCTGTTGTTGACTTTCGGGATTCGCACCCGATGTTGCGTTCCTGGATCTTATGGCCACCGATCGTGGTTGGCTTTCTTTGGCTGCAGAGCTCAACTGTGGCCGGCTAACCTCGGGTGCTATGAGCAGCGCCTGTCGCTCGGAGGTCGGGAATGTTAATGCGACTGGAGCGCAGTTCGTCCGGGATTGTGCGATCGTCCGTGCGGTCGCGGCGGACAGTTTTCTCAGTCTGCTTGCTTGATGCCGGTATGGCGGTCGGCCCACGACGAGTACCTGTGTGGCATTGTCAATCCTGCTTTATGTTCGCCTTCGGTCGACAGTCGAGACTGACATGACGTTTGCAGTACATCCCCGTGTTCGTTCCGTGCCTGCAGCGCGTCGACTCGTTCCTCTTTTCGCTCGGATTCACGCTCGTCCTCGCCTGGGCATACCTTCTCTCCCCGCTCTCCTTCCCACCCGGAGCCGACCCCACGCCGATCTACTCTAACCATGCCTTGGCGATCGCCTTCCCGCTCGTGGTCGTCGTCCATTTATGCTTGTCCCTTCTCCATTCACCGCTCGTCTTACCCCGACTCGGGGTGCATACTGCTGCGTATGTCGGACTGCTCGTTAGTCTTGGTGGGTTCTTCACCGGCCTCGGACTTTGGGGCGCGCTGTCATGACGGTTTTCATGATCAGGCTTTGTACTGTATTGTTGTTTGCTTATATCTTGCCACGTAGAGAGCTTATCGGGCGGACATGTTTATGCTGAACTTTGCCGCACATAGGAACTTACTAAGGTTGCATTACGGATGCCAATTTGTATCGCATATGTCTGTGCACAGATTGATCTTGACCTTCAAGCCTGCTGCGTATCATAACCTGCGACGTCATTTCAATTATTCTCGGCCGCCATGTCCTTGGTTGCGGATAAGTAAAGCAGTACTCCGGTACGTAAGTCGGCAAAATTCCAAGATGGCAACAAATACAACGTTCGTGAGACCATGTTGCTTTCGGGTGACCTCCAACCTGGAATTTAGAATGTTAAGCTATCGGCGGAAAAGCTGCCGTTGCGTGGCTATAGTAAGCATACGTCTGAATTGCCGGGGGTCTTGAGGGAAATACCTTTCTTCCTCCCCCTCTCGCGCATGGGCCTTGTAGTTCCAACGGCTTCCTGTCCTACAAAGCAAGCCGAGAGAGAAGGCGGTTTATGAGGCTGATGGTGCCGCAGATGGTGCATATGTGGTTTCCTAATAAGCAGGGCTCCGTGCCTCGACCGACGCCATCATCAGTCCCAAAGCGGGAAGGCCCATAATTGCGCCTCGGCAGATGCTCAACGTGCCCCGCATTGTGGCCCGCACTGACCTCAACGCCCAGCGCGATCAAACCGCTGAGTGGCCCATTCGCCAGTTGGCGGTGTCAGCACTAGTCAGACTGAGCTGGCAGTGCCGAATATGCACAGTGCAGGTGCCGCGTAAGGTGCGTTCTGAGTTCTCTCGCTTTACCCTTTGAACCCCGCCCACGACCCTCGTCTCTCACTACGACGTGGCCGAAGCTCTCGGGTAACCGTCGCTCACGTCGTTCGTGTTCACAGGACCGTGCATATACGTACGTCTACGTACGCCTGGGCCTATCGCGAAGACACGGACAGTACCTTTGCGGCGTTAGCGGGCACTCACGACTCAACGCCGTCCCGAACGTGATCCTCCGCAGCTCCATTCCACCCTCTCATATTCCTTCTTTGCCCTCTTCGTCCGCTGGTGTCTCGCCCCCTCGAGTTTTGGCTCGCTGCCTGCCTCTCCTGGTCCTGGATCCGCGATTCGGCCTCGGGCTCGTCACATCCAGCACGCCCTCGGTCGGTCGCCCCCCAGCCCCAAGCCGGCCCCCCGCATGGCCGCCGCCGTCTTCCTCCACAACGCCATCTTCGCCGCTGACCCGCCCTCGCTCCCGGCGGCGACCGCGGCGACTGTCGGGGCCGGGCACTCGCACCGCGCGCCGAACCGCCGCGGGCCGCACGCGCACGACCGCCATCTATCCTCGGTGTCATCGATCACGCTTCAGACCTCCACTTCGGAGCACTCGCACCCGACCGAGTCGCTCATCCACCCCGACCACCTCGGCAGCTCCGAATCATCCGTGTACCTTGATCTGCTCGCGCGCCAGCCAACGTACCCGAGCGGCACGACGCACCTACGCGACCGCACAAGCGGACTGAGCCTGCAAGGAGACGCCGTGTCACCTAGGGAGAGGAAGGAGCGGCATGAGAAGGAGGTGCGGAGGAGGCTGAGAAGGCTGAGGCTTGTACAGAGGGTCTTGTGGGTCATCATCGGTGAGTGTTCCGCTCTCCCTGTGTTCGCTTCCATTTCCTTCGTAACTGCAAGAGTTTTCGCCTTTCCCCACGTCCTGCCTTCTGCTACCCTGGGTACGCGCTGCTTCGAGGTGCGCACATAGCGCATCTCTTCGGGGCGTACTGCTCGCCTTAGCATGTGAATTCGAGCTGTGATCCTTGTGGCGATTTCTCGCTCGTATCTCGAGTCTCTGTATTCTGCTGTGGGGGGCTCGGGTCGATCGTCGAGTGCCACGAATACGGAGCAGTGCCACCTTCCCCCGCATTGACATCCAATGCGCTCATCTGCGATCCTCGATCATTGCTCACCGCCACCTGCTGCCCCTGTCGGAGTCCTGGGCAACTCGGGGAGGTAAGCGTGGGGGACGGCAAATCTGTTCCTCGGCGTCCGCTTTTAGACACGATTGGTCCGTTTGGAAGGTGCCAGTGGCCGCACTTTGCGCGTTTTGTGGCCCGAGGAGCCCAATCATATCGCCACAGCGTTTTCCGCCACGATCCGGAAGCCCCTGCAAGCGAGGTCAGTGGCAAAAATGATCCCCGTTGTCCTTGTGACCGCATTCATCGACCCGTCCTTGAGCTTGGGAGAATGCCACCGACGAGTCGATTCTCTCGCCGCTTCCCTTTCGCGACTGTTGTGTATCAGTGCCTGCTAGATCCTGCCATCCTGATGGAGCTTTATTGTGAATAACGAGCCGAGCGTCTATCAGGGATGCGGACGAGCGGAGACGAGCGGTGCTGCTGTGGATGGACCCACAAAGGCCTGGAGTTTGAGTGTCACCTTTTGTGGCAGTTGTGTTAGTGGTGGAAACGTGTGACGAGCGTTGTATGTCCCGGTGCTTCGCATGAACTTCTGTGAGGGTTCTGGTATCGCGGATAAACCACAGGAGTAGCGCTGCAATAACATCAGTGACGGCCAGGAGACGGTGATGGTGGGTTGAGGATGAAGACCTTCAATTACGACTTTGGGACGCGATTGGAACTTCGTGACCTCTCCCCTTTTCGTTGTCGCGATTGTCTGCAATTCGCTGATGCTTTGTTGGTCAACAGGTGGTTGGGCAACGTACAACACAGTGCGCTACTACATCGGCGCGTTCCTTCATCATTTCCGGGGGCGACAAGTCATTTCCCTCGTGCTCGGCTCGTGTACCGCCTTCTGTGTCGCGTGCAACACACTTTCTGTCATCATAACCGCGTCAGCACCACATCTTGGCTGGTACTACAAGCCACGATCAAAGTACATTCTCTTCAAGTGCCTCCTGCATTATTCCTCCTCTATAAGTCTATTCGCCCCGGCACTTGTCAACCTTATTTTTACTTTCCTGTGGAGGAATGCCGGTAGTGTGGAGAACAGCATTCGGGGGCGGTGTTACTGGGACATTGACATCGTCTGGTCAGGGTTGGGTGGCCAGTGCGATGATTCTCCAGCATGGGGTTTCTGGTTGGCGGGGTCTCTCGTACGGTTGATTCTCACAGCCGGTCTTCTGGTACGCTTCTACTCATTTGCTGATGCATTAGGATTGACGTGGCCATTCTCAGACAACATACCACGCCGTATCCTACAAGTACGTGATCACACGGCGACCTTCACGCCGTCGACACACTTCGTCGATCTTCCGACATTCTGAGGCCTCGTTCCCGTCCCAGTACACGACGACCACCTCGTCGCGTAGCTTCCGTCCAATGACCATGGCGTCCAGCTCCACGGTGCCGATCTCCTCTCCCACTGCAGTTGACGGCCCTGGCCATACATCTCCGCCACGGAACCCTTCCGGAACCACCATGGACCTCCTTGAGCCGCACTCTCCCCGCGCGCGTTCGCGAATCACGACGGGCGATCTGTCGCCTTCTGGGCCCTCGAAGTCTGTGCGACGAGCTTCTGTTCAGGGTTTCAAGAACGTGATGGTTCCACAAGACACCGCCTTCCGGGCAGCTTCGCCTTCTTCCTCAGAGGGAGCAGACACGGACGAGGACTGGGAGGACCGGTACGGACGGCCCGTGCCGCGGATGGTGGGTGGATACACCTCACTGCCTCTGAACCGTACCCCACCGCCCAAAGAGGATGGGATAGGCCTTCACCAGTGGGACCCTATCTCAGACTCGGACCTGAACGAAATCGCCAGCCGCTTCCGCTCGCTCGTAGAGCAGGTCACGCGCGACACGAACGACGCCACGCCCCAAGCGCATCGGCAGAACGACCGCTACGAGTTCCCTGTCTCATACGACCGGGACCGAGACCGCGACGACGCCCATTTCGTCCTGGGCCGGGCCATCCACCGGATGCCGACCATCGAGTCGCTGGGATCGCACGAGGTGATCAGTCTGGCTAGCACTGGCAAGGGGGGCTTCTCGCGCAACTCGACGCGCTCGAACACGCTCAGCACTGCGGACGCGCCGGCGAGCCGAAGCGCCAGTCGCGCCAACTCACTGGACGCGGCGGTGTCTCTGTCGGTCTCCGGTGACGGCCTCACTGTGTGGAGCGCGGGCACCGTGGGGGAGGCGGGGGAGCTGGCGCAGATGCCGGCTGCGACGAACGGCACGCCGCTGTACGTCGGGAGCAGGAGTACGGCACCGTCGTATCATACTGCAAGAAGCGCAGGGGTATGCGCCGACGAGTCGGAGGAAGGCTGAGGTGAGCTTTGCTTTGAGGTTTGTCATGATGACGTTAGACACATGAGATGCGGCCAAATATGCCGCGCATCCACGCACGCATGTTCTTGATTGTACTGGATTTGTCGCTTTCGGCGCTGTATTGTAAACCTGCCATTCAGTGGACGATCATCCACCATGCACGCTCACTTGTTCAGGACTCGCCATACAAGGACTCCTACTGAATCGGACCTGCTCCGTACCTTACTCACGCTGCTCACTGCTCATATCATTGTACGATCTTTGCCCTTATTTGTACTCTATTCTCTCATACTCACCTAAACAACCTCAGAGACGCGCTCGTTTTGTACCGGACTAGGATGAACGTCGAATGTACTGTGCTGATGTAGCCCAAAAGCTCATGTCGCTCCCGCCGAAGTACTCTCAGGACAAGCCGATATTTACCACGTATACACAACGCAAATCCCATCGAATGACCGACGGCTGCCGCAGTTATGGTTGGTATTTCCCGTCATTTCACCGCTATTGGGAGCCAGGTACTATTCATGATGCATTTCTCGCGCGGTCCTTAGCATGAGAGAAGATAGGCAAGTGCTCAATACGGAACACAGGTCCCGCGGTCCCATTGGTGCATTCTAGGTCCTACTGTTTCTTCAACAGCACGTGTACCGCGCCGTGAAAGTCTGGCCGGACGAGAAGTTTGGGGGGATAGAAGGCTGGACGCCTCAAAGAGCCGCTGTGAAGTACGCCTTTCACATATCTCCCCTACCGGATAGCAGATGATTGAGTTTTGCGGGCGTAGCTTCCGCTTAGTACGTGTTGTCGCGCATACGCGATAAACCCATCATTACCGAACCTATGGCTCCCGACGAGTGGAGCCGACTCGAGGCCGCCGCCTACCTCAAGTGCGGGGGAAGGTAGGCCTTTTGCGATTCTAGAGCGTGAGCGAGGCGCGCTTTCTAACG
Organism: Ganoderma multipileum BCRC 37180; assembly: GCA_000338015.2. Taxonomy (NCBI): domain Eukaryota; kingdom Fungi; phylum Basidiomycota; class Agaricomycetes; order Polyporales; family Polyporaceae; genus Ganoderma; species Ganoderma multipileum. The sequence goes on along the minus strand of BACB01000187.1, from coordinate 78,074 downwards.
ACCGCGAACCTTTTATTGAGATCTTGAGGCGGGGAAGCAGATCGATACACTAAGCAACTTCTACGGCGCGACGGTGGTAATCTAATAGCCTCGTGTTTCTGTGTCGCAAGATTGACATCCAACCGACCGAGACGCTTCCCATAGAGTGACGTACATCTCACTTTTTGTCCCTCTTCGCCTGCGCAGTGCGGACGGCTACTGTACCTCAACCGGAGCCTCTTGATACCCTTTGCAACCTTATGATGGATATGGGCATCCCATTCGACGTAGATGCGACCACCGGCGAGCCTCCGATCTTTCCCAAAAGGCGCAGTGCAGAGGAATGTGTGCAGAAGGCAGGTTTCAAACTGTACTCTCGAAAAGCTCGCGAGGCTAAACCCCTTTAGGTTCTGAAGCTCACCCTGCGCTGATACGCCCATAGTCCGAGCCCACGACTGCGATCCCTGTGTCAGAGTTCGCCGCGGTCCTGGACCTCCCTATGACACGAGTCCTGGCACTCGGGTTTTGTGGGTGCGAAACTTTCTTCTACGTATGCATGCTCACGGATCATCCTCCGATCCTGCTGACTGACTTTCTGCTGCCTCGTGTTGCGCGATAGGGGCTACGCCATACAATCCTGCGGCCGGGCTTCTCGCTTCTTAGGACAAACCTGGTCTCAGGACTTCGCGACAGACGCCAGCTCACATCCTAGCTAACGGCAGAATGACGCATTTCTGTTATAGCAGCCAGCATGCGATAAGACTGGCTCCGTCGCGGCTCTTCTTCCTACCTCCTGCGCCGGCAAGCTCAGCCCACATCCTCGGGCTCGCTGGAAGCGTCAAGCACGCAACAGACATTATTGTTAGAAGAGGAGGTAAGAACAGCGTATCGTCCAACTCTGTCATGCAAGGATCCTCATTTTGATGTTTAGACGCACTCGCCAGTCAATGCCACGCAACCAGTGTTGAGAGCCAGCAACAACTCCGGGACCCACTATTAACCGTCTATACCTTCAATATCCTGGCGGAAAACACCAGTTCGGGTGCGTCCGGCACTTCGCTCTCCGCAAGAGTCGTGGTGGCTCGAAATGGAGGTATGCATGGCTATTTGGGAGAAGAACTTTCATATAACTCAGATTGCTCCCAGGTTTTGCATTGGGGATGCAATGCCATGTTAATGTGGCGTCCATTGATCCCAAACATATGCGCGAATGAATCCTCCATGGCGAACGAACCTCACGATCCACCTCCGGCTCCTGTTCTTTCCAGTCGAGAACAGGACCAGTGGCCAGCCCCAAACAGGGGCTCTCGTGGCGATGTAGCGCACCATGAACCGCACGCGTCCGGCAGCGTGTTCGCATTATGACCGTGTGCCGACCCGTGGGGACCCTCTAAGTTCGAATTAGATCTGACTGATACGTCTGGCATCTCCTGGTATCGACAACATATCTGATAAGGAAGCGCTTTGCCTCCGGGAAAGGGGCTTTGCCTCTTCACATCGTTCTTCGACTGCACGGAACTGAATGGGTGGAAGGCTCACGGGCGTTCGACCCCGCTCACGGCCCCACTTCCCTGCGCACCGAGCTAATCTCGCGACAGGTTACTAGTAAGAGCGCGGGAACATATAGAGTGTGCTATCTTCCATGGTTCAACCTTGCGTCATTGTGAGCTACGTGGCCATGTCCTGATTGATTCGAGAATTAAAGCACTGAGATAAATTACGCGTCATGGAGACAAAGGGCTACAATATATAATACACGATCGGACAAATTACTATAGCGTAGAGTGGCACGGGAACGAGAGGCACGAGAGCGTGTCCAAGAAAAAATGGCAAGGCACCCTGGCACAGCCGGGTACACATCCATGTCGCTGGTCGTCCGCTATTTCTGGGCGGCACTAGAGGGGTGGAAGGGTGATCAGTATTTCGAAGCGCGGCCCTGACGCGCTAAACATAAGACGTACACAGGCACGTAGACGCAGGGGATGCTCCGGCGCTGGCAATTCGCACAAGTAGAGCGACCATCGCATTTGAGCTTTCGCCCTGTTGGGCCAAGCCGGCGGGCGGAGTGTGAGATTTCGGCGGACACCGCAGGCCTAAGGCGCACGCACCCCTGCAGAACTGGCAAGCCATGGGGGTCCTACGAGGGACCTTCGGCTTGACGCCCTCGCGCTCTCCGTCGGAGTTGTTTCCGCTAGCGACGTGCATCTGGACCAAGAGCCAGCGGTCAGCTCTGGGATGAGGCGGGCGGACGCCTGGATTACGTACCTGAGTAGGGTTCATGACGAATTGCGTCTCACTAGAAGACTGTTAGGCTGGATAGAACAAAGGATGAGGACGAGGAGCTGACTGTCTGGGGAACAGTGAGCGGACCGTCCCTTTATATAACTTTGCGAGCCACTATGTCAGTTTAGGGTCAATTGACGTCTTCGGCGATTTCGACGAACTTACATGAATTAGAGGATAGATACGGTCGACCCAGTATGCGAGGGATCTTGGGCGTTCCAGCTGCGCAAACCGGCGAAGATGAGCGACAGGGACGAGTGCTGTTCGATATTACGGACAACCATACCCGGACGCCATTTCGAGGGTTCTGCGAATGTCCGAGTTCCAAGATGTTACGATGCTAAACCAAAGTAAGTAATATTCGGGCCTCCTACGGCCGGATTCATCTCCGAGATGCGTGTCGTTGCCGTTGTGTCGATGGAACGGGACACCCTTCCCCTGAAAACTCCGCGCATTGAAAAGTGGAAGTCTGAATCGAGCGAAGGCCTACCAGTGCCCCAATCATTTGAGGCGACCATGAATTCGCTGCCAGTCGAATGGGCCCAGGACGCTCTGGGCTTGCTGGTATGAGGGTGCGGGCCCGATCTTTCCTTTGTTTGCGGCGGGGCCGCGGGTGTGTCACCAGTTCAGGCCGCGGTCTTAAGGAAAATCGAAGTCGACTAGATCAGAGAATATCAACAATTCCACGGCTCAGACTCGAAAGGTTCGACGCAAGTGCAATCGTATCCGTCCTCCTTAGCCGACATACGGGAGATGCGTCGCGCAGCGCCACGAAGGGCAGAGACGGCGATGCACCAGCGTGTCACGGAGCATGTCGACATCCAAGTGCACGCGGCGTGCGCACCCTCCCCGTCGCAAGCTTCACACCACGCTTTTGGCACGTGCGCTGGCTGTCCTTTATTTCCCAATACAGGCAGGTCGATACGCGACTCCCATCAATTTAACGCGTCCCGTTTCCGGGGCGCCTTCTCTTGTGTGCAGCCCATCGTCGTGCGAGCGCTGTCATGTCAGCAACCAAATATGTTTGACGGGGCTGTGTAACATCAACTTTAGCTTGGCGCCTCATAAGTCGAGCGCATGCCTTGGTGGCCAAAGTGACGGCATCGTGTTGGACTGCCGGACGGACAGCGAGTTTGTAAAAGTTGCGTCATATTCGTACCTGCCGGCTAGTGGCATCTTTCAGCAATCGACCCTGCCTGAGATCATGGAGAAGTCAGCCTAGTATACGCCTGGAATGTTGAGGAACTCTTCCAGGTGCACATGCCACTCTATATGATTACTTACCATCCGTTCATCTGCCACACCAGACGGGCGGGTCGGGCGGGTCATGTCTCATCCATACCGGAAATTCAGAATGGCCGTCGTTCACGGAGCCAGACAGAACTCGGAGGTGCCCCATCCCAGATTATCGCAATTTCGTCCTATCCCTATCTCAAAATTTCGGAAACCATCTTCTGCGAACTCCCCGCCCGGAAGCCGCTGGCGATAGAAAGGATGATGGCTTCCGCCGTTTCTCGCGGTAAAGGTTGTCAGCCACCTCGAGCCCAGAGCACTGACACTAGGCCCCCGGGGGTGCAGTAACTCACAGGAATGGTGCCGAGCCGAGCCGACTGGGCGTGAGCGAGTAGGAAGCTGCGGGTATCCTGAATGCGCTGCCAAGAGTCCGACCACGACATCGGAGCGCCGTATTCGTGGAGTGAAAGTACGAGGGTTTCTCGGGTCCAAGCGAGCCCAACGATCGCGAGTCCCTGCATCAGCCAAGCGCAGATCTGCGTTGGAGGTTGGAGCATTGAATTCGACAATGTCTTGGACAGCGCACTCCAGCTTGTCACGCATGCTCACGAGACCAAAGGACGGATCACGGTGTTGGATGCGCGCCGGCTGTGTGGCCGAGTCGAGACTGCGAGACTGTGGATGAGCATGAGAAGCCTCCGAAATCAATGACTGATGCGGACTCACCTGGACTCACTGAGGCGTTTCGGATCGTCCTCCCCGCTGTCGTGCTCTCATGTTTCTCTTCCTCTCCCCACCTCCCAGTCGCCGCCGCCCTCGTGCGTGCCTCTAATGAAGCGCAGTTACACTACTAAGGGCACGGCGACTCTTCAAACATGATCGAACACACATCGGTCAACATGCGTCCTGCCGGCCAGGCCCGTTGAGCCCGAAGGAACGTTTCATTGACTGTGCCCTTCAACCGAGGAAGAGCCAGCCGACGGAGTTACCTGTAATGTCGTTGCCCGTTGCTCTATAGCCTCATGTTAAACCACGCTGAACATGCAGGGTAGCTCCACGACGGTGATCCAGGCGATCCGTTGGGGCTCCAAGTGGGACGAGCAGGTCGTACAACTTGGTTCAGGACACATTGAACGATACGCGGTGAGTACAGGGCCGTCATCATGGCGGCGGAAGCTAATGCTACATTAGAAAACACAACGATACCGGGGTGCCGTAACGCGGTAGTGCGCAGAAGGCTGAGCTCATTCATTCATACATGCCTGTCGGTGTCCACGTGCCGGGTTGACCTCAGTTCGTGAGCGTGTCCTTGTGGCCCTTCTCGCTCTCCACCTCGCCAGGAATATCGTCGAGCTGGAAGGATCACAGCCCATAACAAGATAGGAGTCGCGGTTAGTTAAGCTCCGTCGTTCCCGCAATTGGGCGTCACCGCTTCGGGTGCGGGCCGACACGCACCTTGTCGAGGTCCTCGAGGGACGACTTGATAACATCTACTGCCTTCATCAGGTCTACCTCCGAAATGACGAGGGGTGGAGCAAAGCGGATGCTACGACCAAAGAGGGCAAGAGCGGAGGGGTTAGTTGCACAGGTTCTAGACTCATGTTGGAGAAGCACGCACATGTTGACGTGCGTCGGCTTCGCGAGCACACCGCGACTCTTGAGCAGAAGGCACAACTGCCAGGCCGTCCTGCCCTTCTTGCTGCTCTCCTCATCAATCACGACGGCGTTGAGCAGCCCGCGGCCACGGACGGCCTTGACCAATGGAGAGTCGAGGGCGGTGACCGCAGAGCGGAACTTCTGCCCCAGAGCCTCCGCGCGTTCGGAAAGCTTCTCTTCGACGAGGACATCAAGAGCGGTCATGGCGACGGCGCACCCCAACGGGTTACTGGAGAGCGGGCTCAGCGCATAGCTAAGAATGGTCAATGATCGCTTGCCACTCACCCGCCATACGTGCTTCCATGCTCTCCAGGCTGGATGCAGAGCATTACATCCCGATCCGCCAGCACCGCAGAGACGGGGTAGACTAGAGAAGGAGGATTGAGTATCGACACTCCCTGACGGGGTTTATTTGACTCACCTCCGCCAGAGAGGGCTTTTCCTAGTAGGACGACGTCAGGGCGCACGTTGTCGTGCTCGCAGCAGAGCATCTTCCCCGTGCGGCACAAACCCTGATCAGGCAATCAGCCTTCCGAGGACTTCCCCAAAAAGAAATAACCTTTCCCCGACTCACTGTTTGGATCTCGTCGCAAATGAGCAACACATTGTGCTTCTTGCACAACTCCTGCGCCCGTGCCAAATAGCCTTCCGGAGGGACGACGATTCTGAGAGTGATTCACGGTGGTCAGTACGCCATGCGGGGGAGGCGAGAGGCGCGTGGCAGATGCGCACCCGGCTTCACCCTGGATGGGCTCGACCAAAAAGGCCGCCGTGTTCTTGCCATGCAGCTCCAGCGCTCTCTCTAGGTCTGCAATCTCCCCGTAACGAATCATCTTCGTTGTCCCATTGTCATCGTACTCCGGCCCCACGGCACGCAGGTAGGGTCCAAACCCACCACGGCTCTCCGGATCGGTGCTCATGCTACACACGAGGCAAGCCGATGCGCACGCACGAAAGGCGCACGCACGAAAGGCGCACGCACGAAAGACGCACGGGGACGAAAGGAGAAACCAGTCAGTTAAACGCAAAAGGTTGATTGTGAGGCATCGCCCAGCGACACGCTCGCTGGTGGACCTAGGCCACGCACCTGATGACGCCGAGTGTCCTTCCATGGAAATTGCCCGCAGCGCTGAAGACGATGGCCCGGCCGTCTGCTACACCCTTCTTCTGGTACGCCCACTTACGCGCGAGCTTCAGCGCGGTCTCCACCGCCTCCGCGCCGGTATTCATGGGCAACACCATGTCATACCCGAACATGTCGGTGATCTTCTGCGCAAATCTACCAAACACCGAGTTGTAGAAGGCGCGCGAGGACAAGGTGAGCTTCGACGCTTGTTCAACCAGAGTCCCAACTATTCGGGGGTGGCAATGGCCCTATATCCAGATGACGTCAGTAAAGGATGCAAGGGTACAGGTGGCATCGTGCTAGGGACACCCGAATATCCCGTGAGATTCGCTGATCGCTTTGCACCAGAATCGGAACCCCGAAACAGCGTGGCGTCATTGGCCTAATGTTTTGACCAAGTCACACGACAACCCCTCCTTCGTATGTCAAATGAAGGTCGAGGTGCCCGACACAGCAATGCTCAATATTTTGCACGGAAAGGAAGGCCCACACACCTGGTTCACAGCACTACGGGAATAGTGAGCACCAGTGATATCAGTCGTGTTGAAGGGGAGACTTACGAATATGCAGAAAGCATATCGATGTATTCCTTTCCCTCGGGATCCCACACCCTGATGAGTAGATCAGTCAAGATAAAGGAATACAATGGCAAATATGGCTCACTTCGCGCCCTTCGCGGATTCGAAGACGACCGGAAGCGGGTGGTAGCTACAGCACAGATGACGTCAGTTTATACTCTACGCCTTAGGCACGAGAACGGAACAAGCGGACTGAATTCCTCCTTCTTCCCCTCCGTTCCTCTTGCACACAGAGACGTACGGCGGCGCCGTCACGCGAAGAGCTTCGCATAACAACTGTGTATCCAACGGGATAGGTGAGTAGGCAGAAAGCAGGATAGAGAAACAGCATAGACGAGACCCTACTTGCCATAGGACTTCACCAGTGCTGTTCCCCTATCACCAGCTTGTTCGGGATTGTCTAGTCGGCATGCCAGTCGAGCACCGCGCTCAAATCGACATACAGACGGGCCCCCTCGTACATGCGCGCATATGTTCCGTGAAGACTCACTTGTGTGCCCCATATTCATGCTCGAGCTGGATGACTTGTGCCGACGAGATATGGACAGGCGCGCGTCCGTTGCTGGCCTTCTTCGTGGGTTCGCTGGATGATTGTGCTGGCAGGTTCTGTGCAACAGTAGCAGAGGGGGCCATGACGTTGACAAGGGGTTGTGTAAAGCAAGGTGGTAGTGGTGATGGTTGGTGGTCAAGAGCGGGCTCTCTGTTGCGAGAACATGATCCGCCACACTTTGCCTTAAATGGGGCGGGGCCGGGGTACGGATCTTGGCGCTTGACAGACCGCACAAGAGGCGCTCGCCTGCCAACAGTGGCACTGGCACGTAAGAGACGGTTCTCTTCTGTCCGTTCCCCGAGCCCGCAGCTTCTCCGTTGTCCCCAGCCGAGTGCACCACGTTTGTTCGACCGGAGATATCAGACTCGTGACCTTCTAAAGGCCATACGCGAGAAGAAATCGATACAAGGCTAACAATCGTATCACTAAACTCGTGTGTATTACGTTGTTCACTCCGGAAACACCCAAGAGCACCCTACACGCGGACGCTTTCCGGGGGCCCCAAATAACTCGGCTTCACTCCTCCGGTATCTGCCAAACCGATCGTTAAGCAACGTACAATTACAACAGGTAAGGAAGGCACCGCGCTCACGGATCTCAATCTTCTGGATGATGACTGTCGGTTCGATCATGCAAACCTGCAAGCGCGAAGGTCGGTCAGTGGACGGATGTCCCTGTGACGTCGAAGGTTCCGTGATCCGGTAAGTACCTTGAGCGTGTGCGCGCCGGGCCGTACCGGGAAGACGAAGGGCACTTCGATGATGCTAAGTTATTTGCGACCCACCCGTCTCTAACCCCCCACGCCGCAAGCAGGGTGCCCGGCGTGACGGGCGGCACGAAGTGCTTCGTCTGCGTCGCGCCATCATCAAATTGGAGCGCCAACCCCATAGGCCGGCTGTCGCCCGAGGTGTTGAGGGACGGTGACACCTTCGCGGTAATAGTCACCGTTGCCGTTTCGTCCCGAGGTGTTAAACAGGAAGAAGTCATACTCGCTACTGTAAACGCCCGTCAGTCGCTGGTGCTTTACACAAGCCCGACCTTCCCCAAAAGAAATTCGAGAAGGAGGCTAACCGCGCCTGTCGCGCGGTAGATCCGCAAAAACGTAGAAGAAGCACTCACATGCTGGGTCCGCGCCTGCTGTGAAGTTGAGATCGTCGCCGCCGCGCGGCCAAGGTGTCACCTCAGACAGCGTCTTCCAGAGTCCGGGCAGCTCAACCCACGTCAGGCCCTTGACGGACGTGTTCCGGGACGCGTGCGCGGCTTCAGTGGACACCGTTCCGTCGCCTCGACGAACCCTACATAGGCGGAACGCCCACCCTCAGCGTCAGCGGCCGCTGGTAAAATTGACTGGGGAAGGAAAAGCGCGCCGTGGAAGCCACTTGGCACAGTCGTGTGGTTTGCCTTTAGCGTCACCGTACTATTCATGGACTTCTGGCTGGGGACGGTCACCTTGAAAGCGGTCGTCGTCGACTGCACGCCCGTGACCTTGCTCCAGTCGACGCTGAGGAAGACACGTTGCTCCGGAGAGCTTAGAGAAACGGAACCCTGAGAGAGGGAGATCTTGACTCAGGACTGGTCGCTCGTTGCAGCCCACATGAAGGGGGAGGGGCTGCCTGCGCCAATATCTACATAACGGTTCCCGTAATGGTTGAATGGGTCTATGGTCAGCGTCGGGTCAGGGCAGAAGTTGCCCGAGTGGCGGCTCTTGATGTTATCCCCGGGCATAGACGCGTACGATCGTCAAGGTGTAGGCTGTGTGGACCGAAAGGAAGAACGCACCAAGCTCCTTCGCTTCCTTCGACTCCGAGCGGTATTGCACCCGCAAGAGCTTGCTTCTTCGATTGGACTTTCGACACGTATGGCACGCTGCGTAAGAGGTTACTACCATACGACTTTGTTCGCTATTCGCTGAAACGATGCCTACCTATTGGTCATGGGCTGTTGCCAATACGCGTATAGTACTTACCCGGCCATATGTAGTTTGCCTTCAAGCGGAGGAGCAGCTCAAATTTAGGCATCATCGGCAACCGAGAGCAACCCACGTCAAATTAAAACGACCCGAGTCATACGCACAGCTTCATGTAGAAGAGGTCGTTGGATGGCGAGCCGGTATAGCGGGAACCCGTGCCGTCCGTGAACTTTTCCATTGCCCCATTTTGCAGCGCCAGCTGTTCGTCGTCCAAGAAGATGCTGCGGTATTTCACCGTTGGAGGGCCGTGTGCGCACTCCGCTTGGACGATGAACAGCGCATTGTGCTTCTTCGTCGGTACGTCCGGCGCCCACCTATCCTGTAATCAGATCCAGAACATTCGATTGAGACGGTTGTAGCGATCGCACTAGTACCAAGGAGATACATCTGGCGAGTGGCGACGAACCATGAGCATTTCCTCTGCTATGAACGAAAGCGCAACACGCACCAAATTGTTCAGAGTGATCGTAGAGCCCGTATAGTATTGAGCCATCCTTGTCCGAGCCGATGACGACATACGCGCTGCTGACTCCCGGGAGGGGGTCTTTGACTTCCTTTGCCAGGAAAGATTCCCACCTGCCATGGACGAAGGATAGGTCCAGCTTGGTCCGTTTCACGACTTCGTCGATGAGCGACGACTTCCCTAAGGTGCCCACGATGATAGCTGTGGTAGAGCCGACGTTGGACGCCTGCGAGGAGGTCACATTCTTTAGCGCCGGTTTCACCCTGATGACGGACCCGATGTCAGACGCGAAGTCGAATGCGGCGCGTTGAACGCCAGGCCAGTCGTCAGAAGAAATCAGGATGGGTGCAGCCTTGCCGCTGTTGACCACCGTGAAAGTTGAACCTGATGACTCGAATTAAACGTGTATATGTCAACCGATGGCAGGCTGATGGCGCGAAGCCTTGCGTGGGGCCCGCGGGGCTTCCTGAGTCGAAAGAGGTATTAATTGTTTAGGCACGTCCGTGAGTTGGATGAAACTAGTCGGCATATAGGTATGAGCCAAGCAAGCAAATCGCCAGTCAGACCAAGTTGATGATGTTTGGATGCTGTGGGGGCCCGCGGGGGGCGGCATGTAAGAGGCGGTCGGTGATGAAAAGGCTCATTCAACCCATTCGCTGAGAAGGCGCCTCGGCCCGGACGAGGCGCCCTAGGGCGCCCTTTGATCAGTGCTGTGTCCAAGCTCGGTTGAACGTTCAAGACTCTCTCGAGATCTGGACAGCATCTGAGTTTTGTTATTAAAACCCTCGTCCCAACCTGGACAATGGACATCAGCTTGAATTTCGTTGATCTGCGGCGGCATTGATAGCCAATGATACTAGACTGAGCTCCAACTTGAAGAGTCAATACGTGACCACGCCGAATGAAAGAGTAAACAGGTCACGAGTAGGCGATAGGGACATCTGCGAATGGCCGAAATTGTCATCCAAGTCGTTCATGGAAGCTTGGGGAAAGGGGGGCCCTCGGGGTCCGTTTCAAGGGGAAATATAGGGAGCGAGAAGTACTTCATACAGTTAAACGGTTACAACATCCGAACACCTCGCCGTGTACTCTTCCACATCGCACACACCAAAAGAACCTTATACACGGATGCTCTCTGGGGGACCCAAATAGCTTGGCCTCACTCCTCCGGTGTCTGTCGAATGCATCACTTAGCAGGGTACACCGCGACAACGAGGTTTTCGGGCTCACCGATTACAATCTTCTGCACAACCACCGTCGGTTCAATCATCCAGACCTGCCAATGATATCCGATTCGATGGGATCCTGAAGTGAGTTCATGCCCTTCTAATCGAAAGATTTTGAGACCCGCACCTTGAGCGTGTGTGCACCAGGCTGCACCGGGAATACGAATGGCACCTCGATGATGCTGTTGGCGACCCACCCATCATTCCCATCCCAAGCGTCGGGCAAGTCTCCGGGCGTTGCAGGAGGTACGAAGTATTGCGTCTGCGGTGCCCCGTTGTCGATCTGAAGTGCGAGGCCCAGAGGTCGCTCATCTCCCTGGGAATTGAGGGATGGGGACACCTTCGTCGTAATCGCCACCGTCCCATTCTGTCCCGCGGTGTTAAAGAGGAAAAAGTCGTACTCGCTACGATAGAGAGGTCGGATTTCATCAGAATAGACGTTCAAAATTTGAGGACTGGGATCACGCATCCGGAAGATCTTTAGGAACGTAGAGAAATCGATGCTCACATGCTGGGACCAGTGCCGGCGGTGAAGTTGAGATCGTCGCCCCCGCGCGGCCACGGCGTCACACCAGACTCCGTCTTCCCCAATCCAGGTATCTCGAGCCAGGTCAGACCATCGACGGACGTGTTCCGGGCCGCGTGCGCTGCTTCAATAGACACCGTCCCATCTCCTTCGATGAACCCTGGAAGGTGGAACATTCAAAATCAGCCCGGCATTGTTGGACTGCTGGGCCACAAAGAATACGTACCGTGGAACCCACTTGGCGCAACAGTGTGATTTGCCTGTAACGTCACCGTGCTCGACATGGACGGTTGACCCTGGACAGTCGCCTTGAAGGTGATGAGCGCTGCTTCTGCGCCCGTGACTTGACTCCAGTCGACGCTCAGGAAGACGCGCTGCTCAGGAGAACTAGGTGATATCGAGCCTTGGGAAGGTGAAACCTTGACCCAGGAGACGTTGCTGGTCGCGGTGAAGGTGAAGGGCGCGGGGCCGCCGGCAGAAATGTCGATGTAGCGGTTCCCGGCAGGGTTGAATGGGTCGAGGGACAACGTCGCGTCGGGGCAGCCGTATTCGGCGGGGCAGTTGAATTGATTGTCTCCTGGCCTGTGCGACAGAATCTGTTTAGGAAAAATACGCGAAATAAAACGGGCTGACAAGCGTACCAGGCACCCATGCTTCCTTCCACCAAGAGTCGCATTGCACCTGCGAGCGCTTGCTTCTTGGGTTGTACTGCCGTCACGTAAGGCAGGCTGGGAGGAACATCAACAACGGCAGTGATTAGTCACTGGTAGAATCCATACCTGTTGGCCATGGGCTGTTGCCAGTACGCGTACCCCAGGTGTGTCTGATCCATCATATGGTCCCTGTATGGAGTTCAGTTCTAATCTTCGTCAATTCGAGAACATAAACTAGCCATTTTCCTGGACTACAGGTTAGCACTCATACACAAATTATATGCCCAACGACGAAGACGTACCATTCAAAATGGTGTGATATTCCACCTCAAGGTCGTAGTCCTGGACGAACAAGTTCTCGACCTCCGTCTTATAGTTATTCGCAATAAGACAGGCTTGCGATGCACGCAGGTTGTTAAGACCGGCGGCGTAGTACATGTTCTGAAGAGTCAGCGTCGCCTGGACCGGGTGACGCACGAGCTCGAAGAATGCTCCTTTAGTCTCCGACGGCAAGGAGTTGTACAGCCGGGTCGACGCATCGCTTGTAGCCTGAAGCATAGCAAGCACGTTCTCCGCCCTGCAAGGTAGGTGTCTCAAACGTCAGATCCAACCTTCCCTTGGGAACAAGATATTTGCCAAATTACGTACTCTCTGTAGTTGACCAAACTATACGTAGTCGAGTTCACGAGCTCGGGCTTGCGCCTCGCATTGTGGCGCGTGACGTTATGGACTATGTTCGCGACTACTGCGGCGTTGGCCGGCGACAAGTCGAACTCGCGCTGCGCCCAGCTTGTGACGTATGTGTTGAGGTTCGCTGGGTTCCATTTTGACGCATCGTAGCCGTATGTGAGGAAGAACTCGGTGTGCATCTCGTACGGCTTCAGGTCGCCGACGTTGAGGATCCAGAGGTTGGTCGCATTGCGGTTGACAGCGGTGGACATTTGCTCGAACGTCTACCCACGTTTATAAGCAGATAGCTGGTCAATCCGGGACGTCGGCGTACCCTCTCAATTTGACTGCTCTGTCGGACTGTCAACGAGTGTTCTACTTCCCATAGTGAATGATTATCTCACCGTAATCCACTTATAGTCCCTTGGATCGCCAACATAATCGACCTACGACGAACGTCGGAAAACATGCCAGTGCGAATCCTGCCAAGCCCACGTACGTGGTAGTACACTCCAGAGCCTCCTGTCCTGTTGCGTTCGCTAACCAGTGGGTTACGACGCACGTTGCCCCAACTGTCGCCAAAGTCAGCGACCACCAGGAGTGCATAAAGCTCATGTAACTGACTTGTCGTCGGACCATAGCAGAATGACATCGTCTGGCACTTGCATGCCATCATCGTAGTACCCCTCGACCTCCTTGTCTGTTGCCCGAGACTGCGTCAGTCAAGTATAGGGGAACGGAAACGAAGTGTAACTTACACAGCGTCCAAACCTGAGGGATGGTCGTCACGTCCGTCGTGTTGAATACCTGCATCAGCAGCCCACGCTGGTCCGATACTATCTGCTCCAAAAGCTGGATGTTCTGCGTTCCGCCAGCAAGCGGCACTGCACGCATCCAGGCTCTAGATTACCAAAACCATCCAAAGACTTTCAACAGCAGGAATGTCACCCACAATCACCTACACGCCACCAGGGGGAGGAGCATCTCAGCAAAAGCGCTTTTCGCCAAGACCTCGAATCCGAATCAGAAGCACGCACCATTGCCCCGCATGCCAATCGTGAATACGCCCTCGTATGGTGCCGCCCGTTCCGCGCCGACCTTCCAGAAGTCGTACACATTCTGCTGGTTCGTGGCGTAGTCCCATGGGCCCTGGCCGAAAAGGTTCCATTCTACTGGCACCGAGCGCATCATTGGTTCTTCGTGGCTCGTGCCCATCGCGATCCCGTACCAATCCGCGAGGGGCTGGTTTTGAGTGTCGTCGACGCAGAACGCGCTGTCCATGCGTATCAGTATGAGTCGCCCATAGATGCGGTCACGTGAGGAGGGATCGCATACCTGCTCCATTGCGCTGCGTGTCCGACGCGACAATCGCGCAACAGGTTCCGTGGCGAGTTAGGAAGTGCTGTATGGAACGCTGTGCCGACCACACTCACCGGGCCAGAGGTAGTTTCCCCGCAAGCGCAAGATCAACTCGAACCTGGTCGCTGTCATCAGAGATCGCCCGAGGAAACACAAGGGATGATACGCACAACTTCGTGTAGAAGAAGTGGTTGAAGGGCGAACCAGTGAGGGCGGCTCCGGTGCCGTTCGTGAACTTTTCCATGGCCCAGTTTTGCAGCGCTGGCTGTTCGTCGTTCAGGAAGATGCCTCGGTACTTCACGGTCGGCGTGCCATGCGAGCAGCCGGAGGAGTCGACGAACAACGCGTTGTGTTTTGTGGTTGGCACGTCCGCCCACCTGTCATCAACGTCAGACAACTCGCCCTACAGCCAGGCCAGGGTGTCCTCAGGGGACGCACCAATACCAAGGCGAGACCCCTGATACGGACCAACGGCAAGTCAGTCTCCCACAAAGATCACAGGTCGAACAAACGCACCGAACTGCTCAGAGTGGTCGTACAGCGCGAAAATCGTCCCCCGCTTGTCCGCGCCGATGACGACATACGCGCTGCTGACCCCCGGAAGCGGGTTCTTGACCTCTTTCGTGATGAACGCCTCCCATTTGTCTTGGATCGAGGAGACGTCGAGCCTCGTCCGGTTAACGACCTCGTCAATGAGGGATGACTTGCCCAGGGTGCCTACGATAATCGGAGTGCGGGAGGCGAACGCAGACGAGTTGGTAGTCGAGTTGGACGCCGTCTGGGACAGGGTGATGTTCGCGAGTGTCGGCTTGACCCCAGTGACGGATTCGATGTCGGAGGCGAAGTCGAATGCGGCACGTTGGACGCCAGGCCATTCGTCAGGGGAGAGAAGGATGGGAGCGGCCTTTCCGTTGTCGACGACGGTGAATGCCGAAGGTGAAGACTTGAACGTGACACATGTGTCTTGGCCGATGGCGAGGACGCTGGCTGTAAACGTGAGAAGGCCGAGGGCCGCTGCAATGGCCAACCAGCGAGGAGCCATGGTGAAACCAACTAATAAATGCGGTCAGGGACGACCCCCTCGTCCAACCTCGTCCTTATAGAAAACCGTATGCGAGGAAAGAATACCCAGGGCCAAGACCTTAAGTTCCCCGTGACCCGGGAATGATGGAAAAGCCAGTCCGGAGGTACTTCGGGAAGAGCATTGGTCGACGCACGAGGACATGTTACGTGAAAGCCTTGCAGCGAATGAGCCAACAGTAGATCTCCGCTCAAAGCGAGCCCATTGAAGGTCGGACGTTCTGGGAGGCCGGTAGCAGTTGCGTTCACAAACGGTCCGTGGCCAGGAAGGCGTGACTGGGTTGATGCAGTGGCAAGGGCCTCGGCGTTGCGTCATGGGCCCCCTGCCTCTGTTGAGACGAGAGTAACGGAACGGGAAGGACGGGGGGAAGAGGTCCGAGGCTATTTTGGACCGTCTAGAAACCCCGAGTACCGCGACACGCGACCGCTCGCCACAAGCGTTTTAGCGCACCCCACCCGACCCCACTTTCGACTCTTCAAAATCATTCGAAAGTGGGGCCAGAGAGGGTTCGATGAGGTACGCTAAAACGGGAAATTCAATCCTAAAACACCGGATATCAAGTCAAACCATCCAGAGTTGGATTCAGTCGGAGATACATGCTTACATTCATGCCACCAAGGTACGAGGGCCCCTGTTTAGGTGCCTGCGAAGGATGATGACTTGACTGCAGATCAGTAGGTTCTGTCAGAATGCGGCGGAGCGAGAGGAGAAGCTCAAGAAGGAGTATTAACTGCATTAGCTATTGTTATTATTATCGGCATATAGGCCAGCCGCGAGCGACATGATAGCACTGTACTACTCTGACATACAGTAGCCGAAGTCAGCAGATGATGCATGCCGTATAGAAGCCTTGACTCACCCGGGTCATCATTCAGACAGGGTCCCTAGTGCTTCGGCGGTGGTGGCGGAGAGACATCCGTGTCGGCTTCGAAGAGAACTGTTGGCTCAGTGACGGGGTCCGTTCCTGCTCCCGGCGGAGAGCCGGCCTTCCGCAGACGCTCTGCGGTGATCGCTAGCGGTTCTGAATCCCCGACTCGTTCGTTGTCATCATCGTAGTCGTCATCCAGGAACTCGCGTGCCGACGGTCCGTCGTCCGTGGAGAGACGTATGCGGCCCTCGCCTTGGTTCCAAGTTTGTAGTCTGACATGAAAAGTAGGCGTAAGCATGGGTCGTAGCTCCTCCCCTCCCTTTGTTGCAAGGGGCTCTTGCACGCACATTCCAAAGACCCCGTCCTCCTTTCACAGCGCATACACGATTGAAAGCGAGGAAAAATTACTCACTGATGGGCGACCACTGTCCTGAGCGCTGAGGCCCGACGCCATAAGAGGAAGAGTGCACATAGTGTGCATGTCGTAAACAGAAAGATTGAAGGAAAGTTGCCGAGAGGTTCCTCTTTCGTGCCCTGGCGGGGGTCTAGGCTTGGGTGAGCATATTAGATATGTACATCACTCTGGGAGTCAACCAGAATCAAACCAGCTCCGTAAACACACGGAGCATGGATTGTTCTACCTCGTCCGCAGCGAGGCCAGAATCGGGCGTCTTGGATGCCTACTCACCTGCACGGGTGTTAAGGACTGGCATAGTATTAATGTTGAGAAAGGGATTTAGCACTTGATGTTCAAACACCAGCACCCCAGATGAGACGAATATATGGTGTAGACGGTAGGGAGTTGGAACGGAGGATGGTGGTTTGATGGTGGTCGTGGCGGCGTGAGTGCGAGCTTCAGCCTGTGCGTCCAAGGCCGTTGCTGCGCCGAGTTTCTCGGACCACCGCCACGTTGCTTCAGGCGCCCGTCTGCAGTTGACCGGGCCGGTCGCAACATGAAGTCTTCGACATCCTTTGCATGCAAGCTTGCAGACATTCTGGCTCACTCTGCCAGGCCGCCCAGGTCCTCAGGCGCAAGTTCAGAGGGGTTGGAACTATTCCATACAATAAAATGCCGAAGAGTATAGGACGGCTTAGCCAGAATGCAGAACATTTAGCGCAACTATTACTACTACTAGGGCCGACTAGGAGTCAGTCGTCCACTTCGCCATGTTCGATCATACACAGTGCACACGATGTCTCGGATATGCACGAGACATACGTATGAACTCGAAGGTTACGAGGATAGCGCGAGGGACGAGGCTGACCGGAAGCGAGACGGGAAGCAGCACTGAATGCGAGGGACTCAGTCTGAGGGGAAAAGACTGGTCTACCATGGTACTAATTGACTCCTAGTCTACCTGCCATGAAAGTAAGAGAAGCGAGCGACTAGGGTAGGAAGTCAGTATAAGATAACTGAGTACAGTAAATAGTAGGGTAGGAGCTGGTATACACACTTCAGTCCGGAGGGAGAAGACTGAGGTGCTCAGCACACAGAAACTTGAGTAGTATAAGTGAATGGACAAGAGTAGGGCACAAGCTAGGCAAAAATATGCTAAACGAAGGAACGGGGTCGCGAGGGGGTAACGACAGGATAGGATTTGTGACACTTGGTCCATACGGAACACGGTCACACGTCGGGGCATCGACACGGCTTGAACGTTAAAAATTAAGTTACGAACTTCGGAACGGTTCGGCGAGGTGGCAATGGGTACGCGGCACGGGTCGCAAAAAGATCATATCTTCTCCGACATGCGCGGCTACTAACTTCAAGCAGCGAGTGGCGGTCATGCAACATGCGGTGCGCCATCTAGTACGGAGAATCGAGGGCGTTAATCCGCGTTTCACCCATTCTGAATGTAGACGGGGGAAGACATACCCTTTTGCGCTGCGGTAAACTTATCGTACTTGCACTCGGGAAGCAAAATGCCGCGGCGATCTTTCTGTTTGAAGTAATAGAAAAAGAAGAGGAGAACCCCGAATACCCCTAGGACTCCAGCGAGAGCTCCGCCAGCTTGAACGGTTGCACCACAAAGACGGTAGGAATGCTGAATGAACGCCGTTGCGGGAAGATGCGCCGGTATGGAAGATGCCGTGAACTGCGTCCAAGCGGAGAGTGAAGTCGCAGGTGGGGCGGGACCGGGAACCTCCACCGCGATGTAATCCAGGTAGAACGGGGCGCTGGGACTGGCGGTGGTGACGTTGATCGTGAGCGTGTACGTGCCGAACGGGAGGACGTCCGACGTGAAAAAGTTCACATCGTTTTGGGGCGCCGTGACGTTCGGTGCTTGGTACGAGACCATCGCCGGCACGCCTCCGTAGTCCCACGCGGGTATGCTGTACTTTGTCAATGGTAGCGGGACGTCAGCTCGGAGGGGTGGTCGCAGCGACCCGTAGACTGAAACACGAGTTCCTACATCGATGTCATCATCAGAAAGGTCCCTCTCCGTGTGGGAGCAAAGCGTACCTGTGAAAGTCACCGCCGCGCTGACGTCCTGGACCACTGTGACGCTCAATGTCCCATCGTAGATGGGGCCCGCCTTGTCGTCGTTGCTCACGCCCGAGTACGGGTTGAAGCCCTTTCCGCGATATGGGCCAAGCTGGATGGTCCGGTACTGGATTTTGCTCGTGTCCGCGTCGTCAATAAATATCGTGTGAGAGGAAGAGTTCGAAGACATGACAGAAGGAGAGGCTTGGAGGTACCGCATAGGAGAAGGAGGATCTGTTTTGCACATTCCGGACCCACAGCATGATATACTATAGGGTTTCCGAGCGTCTCTGAGGGCATAGGGATTCCATGACAAACGCATCATGCGCGGTACGCCCACACAAAGCGCAAAGAGGCGTAAAGCCACTGATTTCGACACAGCCAAGTGCGTGTCAGTCTGCCACATCGAAGATAGATCCCATAATGTCTCCGAATTCCACGGACAGGGTCACCACAATTGAGGGAGACTAATGTGGTTATAACACCGCAGGGTTTCTCATGCATTGAGCTGCACCTGACGCCGCTGAAGAAAATCCTAGTCCCAGTCATGTTAGGCTAGCCATAGTATATGAAGGGCTCACTTTTCGGATCGAACGCCTGCACCCCCTGGCGTGGATAAAAAAATAGAGGTGAAGTCGCGAGTGGTGTGACGTGAGCCCAGAGCCAGTAATCGAGCCTCTTCCGAATGTGGGTCCCCAAATTAATTATAGATCGTGGGCTATGCGACACGTCGCATGACTGCGATCTGTGGGCGTATCGCTCAGCGCCCAGCCGGGTGGCTCAGTCGTAGCCGTCCGTGCTGGAGGGTTTGCGATGGCATGTTACTGGCGGGCATGGTCAGAACAGCAACTCTAAGTCAATGAAATCAGTGGCCAATTATCATGATTTATGATTCGGGATGGACCAGGCGCAGACGATGCTAGAGCGATGATGAAATATTATTCCGAAGTTGAATCCGAACTAATCTAACCGGAATATATGCCCAATAAATCCCCAGGCTGGTAGGGAACCACGCGAACGGTTGGCCCATAGCAAAGGCACAGACATCAACTTGAACAAGGGTGGCTGTGATAATTCAAGATAAGTCTGAATGCTACTCACACTGCGTCAATCATCACTAGCAATCAACTCACCTATTCGTTGAGGTCAGTTGCGATAGAGTTGATAAACGCCATCTGCTCGGAGCGATAGTTGTCGAGAATGATAGCGAAGGTTGCATCCGATAAGCCAGAGGTCAGATTCGTGGTGTCGAATTGGATGAGAACCTGGCGATCCGAATTCCACGAACCATTAGTAATCGCCACACCACTTCGCAACGAACCGGGAACATACTTGGTTGCCGGATTCGTACTGCGGCCAAATGGTTTCTGATGGTATGTATAAGTATGCGTCTCCGTCAGCAAGACCAGGCCAGGCCACTGTCAGTGTCACTTCAAGATCACGCACTGGAAAGGCCCTTCCCATCGTTCGGTGTTCCGCTCACCGCAAACGCCACCCAGTAATCCACCATCGCCCTGGACACCACTCCGCTCTCCGCATTAGCCTGCGCAACTGATGGCAGACCATACACGTACGGAACCTCAGTCCCATGATGCACTGTGAAGCGGCAAAACGGGGTGTCAGCAACAACCACAAACGCGATAGAGTTCTAGTAAGCCTACGCACCTCCCAGGGAAGGATCCGCTTTCGCCGCCGCCTGGTCCGTAAAGATATATCCATACACGGCTACGCCCGCTCCTACCGCCGCCTGGATCCATGCCCTTCGCGGCGCCTGAGTCATGACGTCTCCCACCAGCGCCGCCATGCGCTTATACTCGCTGCCCAGCCCGAAAGTCTCGTTACCCGCCCCGAATGGCGAGCCTACCGTAGGGTCGTTAGGGTATAGCGCCAACAACCCCTCGATGTCCTGCTCGAGCTGGGGGGTAGCCTGATGGGGGGATGGGCTGGCAGCAGCGAGGAGGAAAGTGGCTGGGTCAAAGGGGGACGGGAGCGGCTGCGGCACGAACGCTGTGCCTTCGTCGAGCACCGTGCCCGTGATGAACGGGATCTTCGAGAAACGGCCCGCTGCGAGGACTTTGGACGGCAGGTCGGGTAGAAGTCCGTCCGGCCCGTCGAGGACTGGGCCGAAGAGGACGAGGTCAGAGAATGCTGATGCCGTCGCCTCCCAGGATGAGACGAGTGTAGATGTAGTGGCGTTGCGGAGGCACGGGAACGTCGATCCCTGCGGTGCATCTGAGCATCCCGCGACATTCGTCGTGAATGTGTCCCAGATGAGGTCACGACGGGATGCGTTGAACAGTGGCGCAGTCTCGGCGGAGCCAGACTCCATGACCTAACATGTGAGGGTTCAGGGCGTCGTCACTAAAGGAAAGAGCTGTCACACCCACCGCCCCTACAACTCCATAGTTTTCGAGCCCAGCTTTGAGATATAAATCGGAAATGGATACGGACCCTGCACTCTGCCCAAATAGCGTGATCTGTGGAGCAATCAGTAAGGAAGGAAGGTGCTTGAGATAGCTTGGGATATGCCGACATACCTTGGTAGGGTCTCCACCGAACGCACTAATATGTTTCTGCACCCACGAGATTGCTGCGAGCTGGTCCTTCAACCCGAGATTTACAGCGCCAAGTTGCCCTGCCTCTGTTCCCTGGGGGAATCCGAACGGGCCAACGCGGTAGTTGAAACTGACATAGATAACGGGTGTGTCCTAGGTCGCGGACCCACGATGAGCGAAAGCAGTAGCGTCACTCAGCGGACACCGAGACCCACCCTGAGCACACTCTGCGCAATGACCTCATTAGCGTTGAAGCTCGACGACGTGCCCCTGCGAAAGCCCCCGCCGTAGATCCATAACATGACCGGCACGAGAGCCTGATTGGCCCGGGAGAGCACCGATTCGGACGGCCGGAAAATATTGATTGTGAGGCAATCCTCTGAAACGCCGTCGACCTAAATAAATAGAAGTCAGTGTTTTCTGAATGACATATGGATAGACGGGCATACATCGAGCTGCACACAAGTCGCCCCGAACGCGGTGGCGTTTAGCGTAGGTACAGCGAAAGTGTCGAGCTCCACTGCCGGTGAGAACCGTAGTTCCCCAAGAGGCGGTTCGGCATACGGTATACCTGCGCAAACGAGAACGAGAGTACAAGACTGGTCAGTTCTTGTGCTAGGAAGACTGCACGTGTGGTTGGGCACTGACCTCCAAAGAACTCGACGGTGACGTTGCTGGCGGAGGGTTGCGATATCCCGAAAATGCTCGTCCCGTTGATCTTGACCGTGGGTACTGCTACTAGGACCGATGATTGCACAAGACAGAGGAACAAACCTATCCACCCCAGAAGGCGAACACGGAGCGAAGAAGTCGGAAAAGATATCATGGCGTTGGAGCCACGACGCCGTACGCCTGCCAGTGTAGCATTTATATGTATTCGGCTCGCTTGGGACGGAAAGCCGCCCGGGAATAGTCGGCGAACAGCTTGGGTCTATAGCGTCATGGGCAATGCTAATCCTTCACGGCCTGCGATACGGAAGTAGGAAGCGTTTAGTGTCAGTGGTGGCGGCGATGAAAAACTGCGGGATACCTCAGCGGTCGCATTCCTGAGTCTTAGGTAGTGGTGCTCGCGTTTCTAGTTGGACAATCTTCTATCCGGAGAGCTATATGTACTCTCATTCCAACAGGTACGTTGCACTAGCTGAGGTTTGAAATGGAGGAGGGGTTGGTGGTTCCGCAGCGTCCTCAGGACGCCTGTGCCGGCAAAACCGGTAGTTTAGGGAACTTCCGGAGGCCGGCGGTGCCATGGGTCACCAGAAGGTGCCATGAGACCCCCGGCAACATCCATGGGCGGAGGTGGGCGTCTGGGCGTGATTGAGAAGCCTCGTTTGGACCTCCCTGCACTCACAGTGACCGTCTACAGAATGCCTTCAACAATCTCACCACCACCATTGTCGTCCCCACCATCATCCCAGTCTCTCCCAGCTTAATGGCAAGCAAACGTTGGTCGCTATCAGCTTCGCTATCTCGAGTTTGGGGAGGCACACGGCAGAACACCCCGACGTCTAGCTCCGCGACAGTTTCTTCTCCAAACCGGAGCAGGGCATCTCAGCCCACCACCAGATCTCAGCCGGATCGCGGTCGCTCCGCATCTCATGTAGATCCTGATTCCACAAGCAGCCCACCCGTCCGTCGCGCTCAACGAGCAACCTCTCGAGAGGAGGAGGCGCGGTTATCCTCCCCAATCGTACCTGACAGCCTGTGGTTCGCCTCGGACTTCAGGCTTGGGGCGGGAATGGTCATCATCCAGCCTTCGACAGGAAAGGTTGTTCTTCTGTCCGAGAAGGAGGTTTATGAGGATGAGCGAGACCTTCGCTACTGGTTTCTACCGAAGGGCAGGAAGGATGCGGGGGAGTCCTTGGAACAAACTGCGTTGCGAGAAGCATACGAAGAGGTGCGTTTCCCTTCTTCTCTTACGCGTCAACTCGCCTTTACAAAAGCGAACGAACTGGTGGAAGTGGAAAGCATTGAGGCGATTGGTGTTCCTTTGACACTTCCACTGTTTTGCTATATCCCCGAGCGCAGCGGCCGGGATAATATCATTCGTAATGCGCCTCAATCCGTTACATCGTTGACCTAACTGGACACCATGATAGCCGTTTGGCTAAACCGTCCGTCACGCCTTCGTACCTCCATAATGAGGGCGTAGCAGACAACTGACCTTTTCCCTCAGTCAGGCCTTCGCGTGACCTTCCTGCCTATCGTCATCCCGCACAATGCGCCCGGAGCCCCAGGCACCCTCGCCGAGCTCGACCACTCCCGTCTTCTACCCTGCACCGAATCGATCTACGTATCCACGCAGTCATACGAGAAAGGCCGCCAAGGTTCAAAGCGCTACGTGGAATATCTCACCTTCTGGTATGTTGGCCAAATACCGGAAGACGCGGTTCGTCTGTTCCCTTTTCAAGTCGAAGACACCGAGTCTGATAGACTGGTCTGTCGACGATGCACGAACGAACACGCTGCGCGCGACAGGTCGTCGAGTCCGGCACGCGCATGGCGGACGAAGTGAACTTCGAGACTCACTTCATGTCCATCGACGACGCGCTCTCCGTACTCTGCGGCGTGCAAAAGTACATCGTGAACATGGCGTACAGGCTATGGCGAGACACAGTGGAGTTGCAGTCGCAAAGCAGATACAAGCAGTATATGACGCGGCTCCGCGTCGCGGCGGGTGTCAGTGGTGTCTCTATCGGGGCAGGAGCTAGTGCTTCGCAGGAAGGACTCGTTACCACTTCTCAGGCGGCTCGGGATGACGACAGTTGGGAGGATGAAGAATAGCGCTCTGTGGCGAAGAGGGTGTATCTGTAGTTCGGAAGGAGAAAGTGGATACCTGCCTGTTCGTCCGAAGTATATGCAATAATGCGTTGTACGCCACAATGTATAGTATTCCCAGCGCAATCGCAGTGGTTTACCTAGATGCATCCTTCGAGTCAGCAGCCGAACCCCCCTCCGACCTCCTTATCTGGTCCTTCAATGTTTTGATCTCCCTCGCGAGCCCAAACAAGTCGAACAGGCCCGTGCCCTCGACTGAACCCTGCCAGCCATCCGGCAACCTCTCCTCCCCAAGCCACTGCTCCAGAAACGCCTTCGGCACCACTCGCCCGAGCTCCCCAGCATCGCCCTCGCCCCGGATCAAGTCCAGCGAAGGGCCCTTCTCCTTCTCCAGAGGCACATCTCCGGCACCTTTCGACGGCCCCGGGACGCCAAGCGTCCGGTAAAGGAAGCCCACCTCGCCCCTCGCCAGTGCCGCCATCCCCTTGCTCAGTGGCCGCGCCGCGTCCTGCCTCGCGACCTGCCTCTTGCACAGATCGCCCAACGTCAGATGCCCCTGCCCCTGCCCAGACTCCAGCAGCTGGCGGAGCGCCCCCGGGTCGGCCTGTGTGGACGCATACACGTCGGTGGGCGCGGCGACGTCGGCGTGGACGAGCGAGCCGTCGTGCTCGAGGACGCCGTGGCGCGCGAGCTCGTGCAGGTCGAGCACGCGCCGCGTGCCCCGCCAGTGCCCGCACTTGACGAGCGCCACACCGCCGATGAGGAGCCCGAGCGGGCAGGAGACGCCGTACACGGAGCGCATCGCGGTGACGAGCTGCGTGAGGGTGAGGTCGCGCCCGTCGTGGGGTCTGCCGTGGGGTGTGTGTAAGTCGGTCTGGCGGCGACGTGGCGTGGCGGCGAAATAGGGCGGGGACTCACAAGTAGCCGTGGTTGGCTAGGGCGTTCAGCCCTGGGCAGGCAGCGCGACTGTCGCCGGGCCCGGGTGGTACAAAGGGATGCGAGGCGTCTTGACTGGACATGGCAGTGGTCTTCAGAGGAGGACTGGGTAGGGTTTGTGCGTCGTGGCGCTTTATACAGCGGGCCATCTGCAATGGGCGGTTACGCGGAGGGTCGAATGCATGAATGTCAACCGGCCAACTATGGCAGCTGAGGTACCATCGAATTGTGTAGACTTGACAACAGGAGAATCGAAGAGCGGAGGCTTCGGTGGCTTGATAGTTCGGATATTGCCTTGGTTGTTTCAAAGCCGTTATTCGGAAGGGGGGACCTCGCGGCGTCGAATTTGGCCTGGAAGGCAGATGTCCATTCAACATATGATGCTTCGCATGACACAGGTAATCGATTCAACACCGTGTCCAACGGCATATAACAAGTACTCTACCTGTGAAAAAAACCGAATCAGCATTGATGAGCGGCATGTATGGCAGACGACTTACATAGCAGTGAGACAGCTACAGCAAAACATGTATGTTAGAACATAGTATGACAGAGTGGCCGAGACAGTACTTGTGAGTGCATCGCAACAACACATAACCTTTTCCAACATTACACACCCCCACGTACAGCATGTTAACATATGTACCACCCCCGTTATCGCAGCAGTCCATTCTATAATCACCTTAATGTTACCAACTTCCACACTTCACCGGATCGTACACTTATCGAACACGCTCTCCCTCCGCTCCGCCTTCTCCGGCACGCCCCACACCCGCCACATCTTCATCGCCTCCTCCGCCGGACAGATCGTGAACACCATCGTCCCGTCCGGGCTCAGGCAGCTGTGCCCGACGGGGCCCGTGTGCGCGGGCACACTCACGACGCGCCTTAGGCTCGGGTACGAGTGCACCGTGAGCGAGTTCGTCAGCGGCGTCTTCACGGACGCCGGCCGCTCCCTTTCGCGGTTGCGGCGGCGGCTCGAGCCGGGGATCAGCGAGGACTCGGTGGCGGACGAGGACGAGGCGAGGTTCGGGCACGACTCGCTCGCACCCCCGCGGGGGATCCAGGACATGCCGTGCGTCGAGAGGATCTCCTTGCAGTGTGGCGACCAGAGGAGGGACGTGACGGATGTGTTGAGCGGGATGATGTGCGTCGGAGGCGCGGTGCCGATGGTGTTGTTGATATTCCAGATGCGCACTTTTCCGTCGGGGTACATGGTGCCCGTCGCGAGCAGGTCAGGTTTCCACGGGCACCACGCCAGCGCCTGCGTTTGGACTCAAGAGTCAGCATATGTGCAAAATTCAGTGGCGGGCGACGAACCTTGATCGGGGAATGGTGCTTCATCTTGCTACCCCACCGGTTCGACACCGAGAGCGACTTGCTTGCACGCGCGTCCCATATCTGGACTACACCCGCCTGGTCGCCGCTCGCCAAATAGTTCCCATCGTGTCGCCACTTCAGTCCGTGCACCTTGTCCTTGTGCGTCTCGATTCTCCCGATCCGGGTCGGGGAGCGTGAATCATGCAACGATATCGCTCCGTCACCCAACCCGACCGCCAACGTGCTCTGGTACCAGCTCAAGCCTCCAACGTCGGCGTCGCCCTCTTCCTGCCACACCCCGAGCTGTGACGTGGTGTCTGCATCCCATAGTTGCATTTCACCATTCATCGTCCCGGCGGCGATGATGTTTGGCTTGCTTGGAGACCACTCGATGCTGATCAGTCGTCCTCGCTGTCGCTGAGGCAATTTGAACAAGTGTGATATTTTCCGGGAGTCGAGGTCTTGGTAGTATACATCCAAGCCGCACGCCACAGCGATCGCATTCCGTGCCGACCACGAGATGGGATAGGCAAAGAGGTCCGAAGGGATCCCTGGGCCGTCGAGCGCGAGGATGAACTGCTTCCTGGACCCCAGATGAGCTTCCGCGGATGTTGGTGGAACTACATGCGGCTTCCTGAGTAGCTGATGGAAGTTGAAGCGGTGCCTATTGAGGTACGAGTTGGTGGACTTCTCGGAATTCCCGTCGGTAAAATTGAGAATGCGGTCGTCGGCGAGGCCGAAGAACTTTGCGATCCGCTGGGTGCGGGGTGTTGTCTGGAGGGGTAGGGCTCGCTCCTTGCGTGCCGAGATGAACCGGTCGGACTGTAAACATCAGGACGTGAGCTCGACGGACTCCGCAGGATGGACAACTAGGGCATTGGAGCCATAAAAATGTAAAATGAATGCAACACATAACCAAAGTTGCGTAGTGTATCCGCACTCGAATAGACCTAGCTGGACATTTAGTTTCGAGGTCCGAGCCCATGCTCGACATGAGCGCGTCGAGGACGCCTCGCCAGAAGCTCACAAGGGCTTCGCCTCTGAAATCATCGCCATCCTCGAATGCATTCATTCACCCCGCGTTCTCTTTCCGATCACATCAACCACAGAAGAGAGCCAACACGAGGTCCGGCAAAGTCGGGCCAACCACCGTTCCCCGCACTCGATAACGAAACTATTGTCCCTGTTCACCAACAGCAGACTACGCCGGGCCGCTCATAGCATGCCAATGGCCATGCCGTAGGCAACGGAGGGCCTTTTGTTCGACAACGTCTCAGGCAAGCGGCAGGTGGTTAGGCACGTCCGGACCTTCACACACTCCCCAGACATCCCAGCCACCCGCAACCCCGCTCCGCGGCTCATGCTCGTACAACGCATTCGATACAAGCCCAGAGCCTTACCAAATATTGAGCGGAAAGAATGAGCACACACGTACTACATCGACCTTGCTCGACGACCCAAAATCCGTCCCGAATCCCTCGAAGTCGGCGCCGTCTTCGTCCGCGAGGGACATCCGTCGCCGCTTGGCCACAGAGAATACATTGGGCGTGACCGATCCCGGGGCCCATCCTCGCTTCCGGGTCGGTATCGGGGTCTGGCACTGCGCATTAGCCGCCTTTTCGCTCATCGTCGGAAGCGTGGCATCCACTGGGCTAGTGAGCAGCCTCGGTCTGTAGTGATATGGGTAGAGTTGTAGCGCAAGAGAAGCAGCCCAGCAGTCGGCGTATAGTCGCCGCGGTGGTGGTCGGTGATGAAGAGAAGGCGGATGCGTGGGTGGTGGTTGGGAGCGAAGATATATGCACGTGTGGCGGCAGAGCGACTGGAGCATAAATATCCCAGAAAGGCACCTTTCGCTCAAGTTCCCGCGTCAAAGGGAACATATAGTGGTCCTCTGAATTTTGGCTCTCTTTCTCCGCCTTTTTAAGTCGTTCCTTTGAAGTTTGAACGCGCAAAAGCAAAGAAACTGTGGGGATAAGTACGCACTAGCGCTTAACTCGATCGCGCACCCAGATCGGAGATCGTGCAAATCCTAGTCCGCATCGTTGAGCTGCAGGCGTACGAAACAAGCACTGCGGTTATATCAGCCAGAGGAAGTACATCGCAGGTCGTAAGTAGGGTCATTACAGTCGTAACAGGTCGTTAGTGGGGTAGAAAACAACAAGGAAAAATAGGGTATAAATATGCTCCCCTCAGCGCGAACCCCTCGAGGCGAACCACCAACCGAACGTGCCCGTAACCCAAGAATATGAATGACATCACAGCACTGCAGCGAAAATGCTCGACACGACCGCGACCAACGCTACGGACCATGATGATGCGAGGGAAGCGGCTCCGCTCGTGCTCGTAGCCGTAGGGACGGCTATACTGGATGTTGGCGTGACCTCGCCATCCGCGGTTGCAACCCCACCGAGGAGGGTGCTCGCGAGGGCGCAAATCTTGTGCATGCCGTCGACGACTGACGGGAGGTTCTTGGAGTCCGAGTCGAGGAACGACGTCTGGTTAGTCTGGATGAAGCTGTCCAAAGCGCAAGGCGCCGCGTTTGTCAGGGCGGGAAGCGCATGTATGCGGGTAGACGAAGGCACATACCAGTCTACGCATTGCGGGTACGCGCTCTGGAAGGTGTCCGTGCAGGCGCACTTGATAACGTCGATGAACGCTCCGGGGTTAAAGATGATCTGCCAAGCGTCTCCGTCAATACAGACGCAATCACCTCCTCATCCGATCCCGCTGCGACCTCCGACCCCACTTGTACGCCCTCAGGTGAGATTCAGGCACTCACCATCGTGAAATTCTGCAGCACTGGCGCCGCCTGCGCGCAGCTATCAATGTTCGCGAAGTTCCGCTCGCAAATAGGGCACGACGGCGGCTGAGCGGGGAACTGGGGCTGGCCATCCTGCCTCTTCTGAGCACCCAGGTCCGGCGCGAGCCTGAGCGGCCGCGGTGGGATCTGGTTGATGCGAGGAACTGGCAGATAGGGCGATGCGAGCGCAGAGAGGATCGTCGAGGACAAGAGCGAGAGGAGGCCAAAGAAGAACGCAAGGGATGCCGTAGAGCGCAACATGTCTGTACTCCTTACGCTAGTGTACCAGAGTCGTGAGGGTTCGTTACAGCGGATGCCTGTCGTCCAGCTCGAGCAAGGGCGTGAGTTGACCGAGACGCGGATGCCGGGGAAGACGATGGTGGGAGCAGGCAAGCTGCTGGCAGCTGGGAATGATTGCCTCTGCACACACGGACGTGAACGAATTCGAAGCACATCATGAATATGCCGATCCAGTGCCGATCTCTCCGCACCAGCGCGCTACTACCACTCCTCCCGTTTGTGACCACAAACCCCATCATGGATGCTCTACTTACAAGTGGGCTGAAAAACTCGGATTGACCACTAGCAAAGCCCCTTGTTCTCCATGATTGGGCGTGCACATGTCAGTGCATGTGTAGTGCTGGTAGGCACGTACCACGCTCTCCAGCTTGGTTCCTACCGACCCCTCAACGTTCAACGTTCAACTGATGGCCCCGCCGCTCAGTTCAGACCCCGCTTTTCATTCCCCCTTCTAATAGGAGGAAGGCCAGTGGGATGCCGAATATTTGCCCCTCTCCGTCCCAAGAACCGTGCAGGAACAAAATTCCAGCTCACTCTCGACCACCCTCATCCACGTTGTACATGTGCCACCGACGACCATCCCAAGCGATGACGGACCCGAACCAGCCATCCCCGAATCCACGTCCAGGCAGCGACGACGCTCACGCTACGCCACGTTGCCCAACTCTGCCCGCCACAGGGTCAGCATGCCGACGCTGGCGGAGGCGGGGGATAGGTTTCAAGAGGTGCTACAACCGACACTGAAGGACGCGAAACTGGGGCTCGATAGTGCAAAGAAGGCTTGTGAGAGCCTCCATGCGACGCGGCGCTGAGATTTATATGAGAATCATGGTGAACTGTAGAGGGAATGACTAGCCACGACACTCACTTATTTATCGGAAAAGATCGACTGTCATCTTTTGGTCCCGATAAGGTCAGCAACGGAGACTAACACTCACTTGACTGAGAACGATACGAGAGAGAGCCAGAACCGCTACGTTGACCGTTGCCCTGGGCGTTGCTTGGGCTAGGGTTGAATGTTCCGGGATTGCCTTCGCATAAGATTAGATCGAGTTTGTGGATGATAAAGCGAAGTTGGCTGTCGTCTGCATCGCAAACGAACGAATTCGTCGACCAGCCCAAAACCATTGCCTCGGAGCGTCGGTGAATCTGACAGTCAATGAAAAGGCGGATAAGATGGCTTCGAGCACATGGTAGATATACAGTGCGACGAGAGGACGGGAAGACTAGGACTTGCGCATGGAGAGTATAGCTCTACAATATAGCAAGGACTCGGAGGGTAACCGTAAGAAGAGCAAAAAATGCACAAGGTCCAACGAAAGCGAGATGCGGTCAAGATGTAAGATCCGCGGAAGTGATACAAGGCTAATACAACGCCCGCCAGCACATGGTCAGCTCGGTCCAAAGATGCAAGTAGTGATCGATGGTGCTCACCAAGATCAGAAGGGGAAGCCACCGCTGCTCCTGAAGGAGGAACCGCCGAACCCTCCACCACCAAAACCGCCTCCTCCGAAACCTCCGCCTCCAAATCCTCCCCCACCAAACGACGAGAACCCTGGCCGACCGCCGCCACCGAAGCCCGCACCATGGAACTGGGCAAAGATCTCAGACAGGTCAACCCCGCCCATCCCACCCATGCCGTCGTCGTCGTCGTCCTCGCCCATGTCGTACCTCTGGCGTTTTTGTGGATCTGACAGGACCGAGTTTGCCTCCACGATGAGCTTGAATTTCTCTTCGTCTCCACCCTACAAGCCACAGCGGATTGAGCACGAATAAAAACACAGAAGATCCAGAGGTATGCACCTTGTCCGGATGGTGCTTCAGACTCTCCCGGCGGTACGCTTTCCGGATATCAGTATCTGAGCAGTCACGGGAGACGCCCAGGATCTTGTAGTAGTCCTTCGTCTTGCTCCTCTTGAGAGCGATCTCCGCCTTCTTCAGCTCCGCACGCAGCGCGCGCACGTCCGCGTCGCAGTTCTCGAACCCCGCCTGCTCGATCGCCGAGTTGAAGTCCGCGATCGCCGCGTCGAACTTCTCGAGGTGCAGGTTTATGCGCGCGCGCGTGCGCAGCGCCTTGAACGACGTGGCATTCAGCTCGAGCGACGCCTCTGTGTCCGCGAGCGCGTCCTCGTACCGCTCGAGCTTCACGAGCGTCGTCGCGCGGTTCGAGAGCAGCATCGCGCGGATCTGGCCCCCGCCGCCTTCTCGCTCGTCCGAGCCGATACGGTCGAGAGCTTCGCTGTACTTCTGCGTGGCCTCGGCCAGTCGCCCACCCTTGAAGGCGACGTTGCCCTCCTCCTTCAGGCGTTCGACGTCTTTTATCCGTTTCCGGAGCTTCATGGCTGCTTCGTGTCCGGGATCTAACCGCAGCGCAGACTGCACGTGCTGTGTTGCTTGTGCCGTCTTCGAAGTCAGGAACAGAAGCAGACCGCGCACGGTCATGACGTCTGGCGAATTTGAGTCAAACCGCATTGCGTCGCTGCAGACGGAGGTACACGCATTAACGTCATATTGGCAGGAGAACATTCAAAGCTGAAGCTCTGGGAGTGTACGCACTTCGCTGCCAAACTCGCCGCGTCCCAGTTCTTCTTAGCAATCTCAATCTCTACTCTCCATAGACGCCATTGGATAGGGACGTCACCACCCTCGCCCTCGATTACTTGTATACACTTGTCCAGAGCGAGTCGCGCCATTCCCCACTCATTCCGTGCCCGTGCACCCTCGAGGCTCCGAAGATGTGCCTCCAGCTCGAGTACTCTGGCCTGTAGCTGCAGAGCAGCGGCATTCTTCGCGTCGGTGGCCAAGACAGAGCGGAGAGTTGATAGAGCGGGGGCTGTTGAACCCGTGGAGAGTTGACAGCGTGCCAGTCGCACGAGCGTTTTTGGTTGAGGGTCTGCGGACTGGAGGATGGCGGCCTGCTGACAATCGGACAGGGCAGGCTTGAAGCGCTTCAAAGCCATGTACGCCGCAGCACGGTTCGTCCAGAACGTCGGCTCTGACGGGCGGAGATCTGTGTAGGGAGAACCGCAATGAGGACGGTCGTGGAGACGAGAACTGTCCCCATCTGCCGCATTCAAGGCTGCGGGAGTGTTAGGACGCACCGATGGCCCTGCTGTACTGATCAATCGCCTCCTGGAATTTTCCTGCCTTGAACGCGGTATTCCCCTTCTCCTTGAGCTTGTCCGGGTCATCCTCGACAGGCATAGGTTCGAGATCGGGCATCTCCTCGTCTCCGCTGTCGTGGACCACGATAGGCTCCTTCTCCACGTCCATTTTGTCGTGCCTGTGTCTGCAAGGTCAGCCACTCGATATAGGATATCAGCAATTCGCGACATACATGCTGGCGGACCCGTGGGCTGAGCCGTTCGCGGCAGCTCTCGCGGCTTGCTGCTTTTTCTTGGCCTGTTTGTTCTTTTTGTTCGTCATGGTGTCGGCTGTAGTCGGATGGCAGTGGCAGGAGAAGGGGTGGTAGACGGAAACAATGCCCGGTCGGCAGACCCGAACAAGTTACCGCTCACATCCCATAGGCGTCTACCTCCCGATGATTATAGGCGCCCGCAGATTGTAAGTCCCAGAAGCTTCCAGAATCTTATTGGTAAATGGCTTCTGAAGTATAAGTAAACAAGAATAATGGGTGTTTTAAAACCGTCGTTAAGTAACTCGCGTTTACCCATCTAATCAAGTAGCCAAGTAGCGTGGTTGGGTCGTAACGGTCGTTGGTACCTGTCGGTTCGGGGGGCCTCCCAGGTCTAACTTATATGCATATCCGATTGGCCACACGCGGTCCCGTGGGCGTGAATTTCCGCGATATCGACCTTGAGATCAACCGGCAGAAATGGCGCGAACGCGTCCAGCGGTTGTTCAAGAATCGACCGGTCATTTCTCACATCACTTGAACGGCCAGAGGAAAACGTACGCTCCCCTCCCCCTTCATCTTCACGAGTGGGGGTACTGAATGACCCGCTAATGGATCACTGAGTGTGGCTGGCCGCGTAGGTTGCCAAAAATGGGCAAGCGACGGCGGGACGCTCGCGGTTGTTAACGGGCGCGTATGACTGACGCGATTGTCCCGAGAGTGACGGGCAGAACCAAACACGTGTCACTCCTTACAGCCTGACGGTCCTGCGTTTACGTCTTTGCGCAACTTGTCCCCCAACCGCCATGTCCTCCTCATCGCCGCCAGCGGGCTCCCAGTCAACGCTCAGGCATCGACGCCTCGAAGAACGGGAACGGACCTCTTCCGAGACAACGGTTACGAGCGGTGGAGAGCACGATGATCCTGGACCAAAGCGGGATGAAGTAGTTTGGGGCAAGACGCCAGGCGGAGAAGGTACGTGGCCAACATGCTCTGAGCGACGCAGTGCACCTTGGTGGAGTAGGGTTTTATATCGCTTTGTCGGGACCTAGACAACCTCCGATGGGGTATGTCGACATGGCCAGTTCCTGTTCACCGGAGTGATGGGCGCGCGCCGCGAGGCCATTCAAACAGCGTCATCGCTACGCCATATGTGTGCCCTGTGGACGTGTAAATTCATTGAAATGCTGACGCGCCTTGTCTGACAGTGTTCCGCGTACCTACCACACATGATGTCTTGACTCTCTTTCATCCTGGTTATCCCAAGTCCCATATCGACATATTCAACCTCGCGCTACTTGGAACACAGCTCGTCCTGTTCTTCACGCTACCACGTACTGTAGCTCGGGTTTTCTTCCTGTTCTACTTCGCGTTTTGGAGAGCTGCGTACGATTGGGGTCTCGGGTGGGTCCTTACGAAACAGAGCAAACGCAAATGGATTGTCAGGGAGGTGCAACGCCTCGGATGGCTCGACCAGGACCGCAAGCCTGAGGTTAGGCGGTGGATCAAAAACCAGCTCGCAGGGAAGATGGGCAAGGACTACTCGTTCGACGTTCGTTCACGGTTATGCTGTTCACACGACCAACGATGTGCTTACCCACGCCTATCTATAGGAATTGCCATTAGAGTACAACACATGGCTCTTATTCCGCCAGCTCGTAGATATCATCCTTCTCAAGTGCGTGTCATAGCGAGGACCTCTTCTTTTGCTCATGTCTCCTGTGTGCATGCAGTGACTTCTTGGCTTATTGCATGTTCGCGTTCTCGTGCTTCCGCATCCCTGAAGGATTGTCGTTGTCTCTTCATGTAATGAGGTAACTGCCTTCCTTATGCGACTTTCGTGCATCGTGCGTTAAACTTTATTTCTATTCAGATGGATCGGCGGCATTGCGCTGATTGCCTTCAACCTTTGGGTCAAGACCGAGGCTCATAACGTCGTCAAGGATTATGGGTGGTACTGGGGGGATGTGTTCTTCCAGCGCGGTGCGCTCGTTTTCGACGGCGTATTTGAGCTTGCGCCACACCCAATGTACTCTGTCGGTGAGTGACTCGAGCTACTTATAACTGAATTCGGAGTGATATGGTGTTACGATAAGGGTATGCCGGTTACTACGGTCTTTCCCTTATCATCGGAAGCTATGCCGTGCTCTTCGTGAGTTTGGCCGGACACGCTGCACAGTTTGGCTTTTTGGTCTTCTTTGAGAACCCCCGTGAGTAGCGGATCCGAGCCAACGCATGTCGTAACACTGACATATTGTGCTGTGGTGCAGATATCGAGCGCACATACGGCCAGCGCAAGCCCCTGGCTGCGCGCTCGCCTATCCAGCCTCGTCCCTCGCGCGTGCCGTCAGAAGACTCGCTGGACTTTTCTCACGTCCGGAAGGCATCTAGCAGCTCATTCTCATCCATCTCCTCCATCCAAGAGACTCCGACGCCTGCAGCTACAGAAGGCGAGACGGCAACCGAGTCCGAGGAGTTGATCACCGATATCGAAACCGAGACTGAGATGGTTCGCACACCCCGTGGGATCAAGAAGTTCAAGACTCTCTCATCAAAGTCGTCCAAGGACAGCTTCAGCCGACCTACGTCGCCCAGGTCGCGCCAGTCTGTTTCTCAACATGACTTGTTCCACCGCTACTTCCGCAAGGACGCCCTCCTCCTGCACAACCTTGACGCCTTCCGGTAAGCTAATCTCCCGCTCGTATTCCTACAACCAATTCCTAACGATTTGACCCGGGCTGCCAGTGCATCCGACTTCCAGCTCGTCCTCGTCCTGTTCTACGCCGTCGCGCTCACCATCTTCCCTACGAACTCACTCGCTGTGCACTTTGTGCACACCCTCGCATGGTGTCTGTTCCACAATGTCGGTCTCGGGCTGCTGCTCCGCGCACAGTCCCAGAACAAATTCCTCGTCCGCCACTTCCTGAAGCACTACCATTACCCCCAGCACGATCGCGGCCAGGGGGCGGTTCGTGAGGCGTTCCAGAACTGGAAGCAGATCTACAACATGAGCATGTGCATGTCATACGGTGAGGCCCTCTTCATTTAAATGGCGATGGGGCGCGCTAATGAAATCTCTCGATAGTGTCATTGGCTTGCTTGGCTTGGAAGTCGTACTCGATTCCCGATTGGCAACGCTGGACCGTTGGCAATGAACTCCTCCGCCACACCCTCGGTGCTGTAAGTGCATTTTTTCTTTTCCCTTTCATGGTTCCGTCCCTAACTCGACACTTCGTTAGCTCATGATTGGCCTCCACATCTGGTCGAGTCTGGAGTCGTACGAGGTCCTTGGACTCTTTGGTGTGTATCTTGCATAACATCCCCCAAGCCATGCACCGTCTAATGTCCCGTGCACTAGGCTGGTACTTCGGCGACTTCTTCATTGAAGATTTCCCGTCGCACCTCGAGTACACCGGTATTTACCGGTGAGTGTATGCGCTCCAAACTTCAACGTTTGGGATGCGTCCTGAGCACCATCTATGCCTTCCAGGTATGTCAACAACCCGGAGGTCATCAGCGGTGCCACGTTCTTCGGCCTTGCGCTCGTCTCTGGAAGCAAACTCATCTTCGCGTTGGCTGTCGTCCGGCACTTGGCGCATTGGTGGTTCCTCAGTAAAGTTGAGAAGTGAGTTACGAATCCATGTGGCAACGAACTCGAATGCTAACAACTGTTATCGCTGCAGCCCGCATATGAGGAAGCTATATGGCGACTTGATCCGGAGCGACGCTGGGTTTGTCAAGGTCATCAAGAAGGTGGCGCAGAAGAACGCTCGTCTCCTGGAGTCGCGCGCGGGCAGGCATGCTCCCGAGATCAAGCGTGTAGCGCGCGAAGTCAAGGGCACGTTCGACAAGGTTTACGTAGAAACCGCCGAGGTCGTCGAGGAATTCATTGCCAAATGTGAGTCGCCACCGCCACAATTGCTCCCGACTCCAGCCTGACGGTGGAGTGACAGCGCGACCCAGGATATCCGAGGTCGTCCAGGATACCAAGGTCCTCCTTCAGCAATCCCGGGAACGTCTTGTCATCCGCACCGTTGCCGATCTTTCCTCCTATGACACCAGCAAATACAACGTCGCTATCGTCCCCTCCGCAGACGGCACCCTCCGCTTCCACCTTGGCGAGCCGATCCGCGTCAAGTGGCGCGCGCCTGTGCACCACTCGCGCAAGGACTGGATTGGCATCTACCGCGTCGGCGCGAACCAGTCCAGCCTCGTAACCAAGACGTCGTCGCTCGGCATGTGGGTTCCTGTGCATGACGGGGAGTACGATGGGGACATCCCCGTAGAGCTCCAGCCGCCGAAGCCCACAGAGCGGAACTCGCCGAGCTCGGAGGAGGGTGAGATCGTGTTCACTGGCAACGTGCTTCCGTGGCGGACGGGCACGTACGAGGTGCGCTATCACCACGACGGCAAGTACAACGTCATGGGCCTCGACGGCCCGTTCGAGATTCATGGTACGTGCTCACTTCTCCCCTACTTGTTCCCCGACCGATCCCAATGCTCATTCGCATTCGTGCGTGCGTACCCGCAGTGGGAAAGCCCAACAACCTCGACTTCGACTCCATCCGGGAGAGCCTGATGCACATCGTGCCGCTCTGCCTCGACTCAGACGCCTCCCTCATTCCACAATCGTGCCGCAAGGGCGCAGCAGCGGCAGAGGTGGTCGACGGGCGCGACCCGGACGATTTCCGTTTCTGGTCGGAGCGGCAGGCGAAGCGCATCTCGCTCGCGATCGAGCAGGCTTTCGACGTCGAGCTCACGCCTGAGGTCGTCGTCGCGCACGCGAACATCAGCGCGCTCGCACATCGAATCCTCACCTCGAAGAAGCTTCTGGCCAAATGAACGACTGGTATATGATTGTTTCACGACACTGTGACGAATATTGACGACCAACTACGGGCGGCGAAGAGTGGGGAAGGTTGGGGCAGGAGACGAGCTGGGGTTGTGGCGGTACGACTTCTTGGCTTACCTTTTCTTTCGGGTACTGGGCCCTGCTAGATGCACGCAACCTGACTCGTTCTATTTCAGGAGCGATTAGTACATAAAGCGTATAATTCATAGTTCTTCATCACGAATGCTGAGCTATGTCCCGGTCCGAGCGCATAGAGAGCACCATCGACACCAAATCCTCGCGCCATTTCGCCGTCACGCTGCGCAAGTGTGTTCGAGACGCATACACAGAGAGGGGGTAAACGGAAGTAATGCACTTTCTGGCCTCTCACATCCATACGCACTCTAAAACTGCGGGTCTTGTGTCCATTTGGTGCCTCCTGATCGCGGTCGAACGCGGTCGCGGTTTCTACGCAACGCAAATAGCTGACATTCTTCTGAAGTCCATCGTCTCATGGGCATCGAGCTATCTTTCCCAGCAGCACAGTACCGATCAAGCCGGTGCATATGACGCAAGTACGAGCGAGAGCTTGTACAATGGATGGTAAGCATGCGTTGTCATAAGCGAACGCTGTATCCTTAGGTCATCCATCTCGCAGTTCAAGTTCGCGGTCGTTGAGATCGGCTATATATACTGAACACTCCACCGGAGTTGGTGTACAAGCAGACGTCGATTGTTCAGCAGTTGAAATGTGATCGTCCAAGGTCCGAAAAATGGTGTCACTGTGCTTTGAGAAGGTCTTCTTCGATAGTGCCGTAATGTTAACATTAAGGCGAGATCGACCTCGAATTCTCTGCGGATCGGCGAAATCAGTGGAGGCCACACCTGGAACTGAAGCCCAACCTTACGGTCGACGATCGCACCGCTCAAACGAGGTAGCTTCGATGCCCGGAAGCGAAGAGATGTACTGCGATACTGCGTGCACTCGTGGTCCAAAGTGCTTGATGCGCTCGACTGGTGGGTTTTGTAACTTTTGTCCGCAGCCAGGTACGTACCACCAGCATTCCATCATCTCAGAAGCAACCTTCCACACCAAACGTTCGTGATGCATCCCGTGAATGGCGCGTGCTGAGCAAACCTGCCCGCGGACAAGGTATGTGCCTCGTCGTTAACGGTGCATCAACGCCATGAGATGGTGGTGAGTAATGTCGTAATCACAACCCACAACCAAGGGCCGTCGAACTCGCCTAGCACAGAGTCCCTCAAAGTTGGTGGTACGATCAGGGACCATTGTAGGCATGGCAGTCGATGTCCTGTCTCCTGCGAATAGTGGTCTATGGTGGCTCTTCGGACTCTGGGCCATCGATTCGAATTTCGAGCTGCCGTCTGACTCTGAGGACGTCTGCAGCGCGATCCGCAGGAAGGCGCTGAATATCGGGCGCTTGACCCTTGCGTTGATGGTCGGCAAATTCCGACCCGCTCAACCTCGGCGCCACCGACACGCCTCAAGTCGAACTTGTTTCGCAACCTCGACCCACCCCATATCCGCCTCCGTAACGACCATGCACCCCCGTGCACTGGAATGGATACGGATATAACTCCAATACAAGAAAGTATTCCCCTCCGAGCGCGAGATGTGCTAATTTTGGAGAAAAACGATGCCCTAGAACGGACGCAGTTGTTCCCGGCCCCACTCTCATCAGGACCAGTTTCTCAAGAATCTGTTAGCGCGTGCAGCATCAAAGGCGTAAAGGGACTTATGCCATATCCTTCTTTTTTACTAATTGAGCAGCCCCGAAATCCGGACGTTTGAGGGGCAGCAACGGAAAATGCAAGTGGAGCTAGTGGGAGGTATCATCTCTGATGCAGATGCCTTGCGAAATTCACAGGCGTGCAAGACATGCTGACGATCCCGTCGGCTAACGTACTGCGCAGGTCGAGATGGGGTGGTTTGATGTTCCCCCCTCTCCCTCTGACGGCAATCCCAATTTTGCAATCCTCAACGCAGCACTGTGCACACCTATAAGAACCTTTCGGTAGGCACCGTTGTCTCCAACACCGTCTTCTCTACTTTCTTCTGTGCAGACGTTTTTGAACGACATCCTCTTCCACTTCCCACACAACACAACACAAAGATGATGTACCTTCTTCACTTCGTTCTCGCCGCTCTCGCTGTCAGCGGTGGTGAGTCTCCTATTCCCCAATAGCAAAAGACGTTTGCCTAACATAATCTGGCATATAGCTGTTGCCCAGTCGGACTCGGCCTCTTCCGTCGAGACGAGCATTGCTGCTGACCCGACCGGGTCGACCGTCGTCAGCTCTGCAGTTGGCGACCCCACCGGCTTCTCCAGCCAACCCCACCCGACCGGCTCCCGTCGCCCTCGCCCGTCGGCGTTCCCGTCCGGGTTCCCCTCCCACAGGCCCTCCGGTCGCCCTCGTCCCCACCGCTCCAGCTGGCCCTCTGGGGCACCGTCCGGTGGCCCGCACTCCGGCTTCCCCGGCGGCGGTCATCATCACCACCACCACCACCACCACCACCACCACTCCTCTGGCTTCTCCGGCCACCCCCACCCTACGGGCTCCGGCCGTCCTCACCGCTCGGGCTCTCACAGCCCTCACCCCACCGGGTCGCACTCCCGCCACCCCCACTCCAGCCGCCCGCATCGTAGCGGCTCGGCCTCGTCGTCGGTCGCAGAGCCCACGGGCACTGCTGTGACCTCCGACCCTGCCACTGCGACGGACACCGCGACGGCCACAGCGACGGCCACTGCCACGGCCGTGATCTCTTCCGAGCCCGCTTCGGGCAGCGCTTCGGGTAGCGCTTCTGGCAGCGTCACTGCGACCATCCCCGCGAGCAGCACCATCGCGACCCCGACCTCCACCGATACCGACACGGAGACCGCCACCGACACTGACACCGACACTGCTACGGCCACTACGACGGACAGCGACACCGCTACCGCCACCGCCACCGGCTCCGCTTAATGTGTTTCCGCATCACCGAGCAAGCATGCAGGCCCGCTTGCCTCTTGCTCCACAACGTGGAGAGGAAGGGGACGTCGTTGCAGGACGAGCTCTTACCATCGCAGGAGACGGAGTGTACTCCTTCGCTTACTGCCTATACCAAGGTCCTCATGCTGTCGATCATAGACTGGGGGTTCCTGCGCGAATCCTCTCCCTCATTTCTAGATGCGTTCTTGTCTGCACCCTTATCATTATATATTTATACATGACGGTTGTTCCTAACACAATTTATACCTTGTATGTAACGTCCTGGGTTGACGGCATTCAAGAGAACATTCGCAGCACTTTTCACAACTGGAGTACGGCGGTCTCTCGTGAGAATGTCGGATGGCGCTGCTTCGAATTCAAGATAAAGTGAATGACGCTCAACGTTCCGAAACTTTGGTTCAACTTCGTAGCTGCCACATGGAATTCCCTTTTGTGGAGTACAGTATGTACTAAGCGCTTCGGATTAATCCGGGATCTCCTTCCTTCCAACTGCCATCTCTCCCGAGCCAAAGTGCTGTTTTCGATGGTGCTGCAATCACGTAAGAGTATCAAGCAACGTCGCTTCAAACCGTCGAGTCTATTGAGTATAGGTACATGTACATCAAGTTCCAACTTGTCTGCGGGCTTCGTCTTATCAGTTCTTCGCCACCCTGACCACAACCTTTCCAACATGCTGCTGGCTCTCCTGGTACTCGTACGCATCCCGGGTGTGCTCAAAGTCGAATACCTTGTCAATCACAGGCTTCAACTTCACGGCCTCGATCAGGCGGTTCATGTCTTCGAATCTGCGCGCAAATCGTCCAAGGTGAGTGCGCAAAGGTCAATGCATCGAATTGATATGCACTCACTGCGTGCGAGAGCCGATGAGGATACCGCGCATGTTGATAGCCTTGCTGAGTACGAGCACCGGAAGGTCGCTCACATCCCCAGCCTAGATCGAATGGACGAAGCGCGAATCAGATGCAGACGTCCAAAAGTTGTCGAACGGCGAAGTTCCACGTACCCCAGAGACGAACCCAATCACCGCCACATTCCCGCCATACCTCGCCGACTTCACCGACTTGATGATCGTGCCCGGGCCGCCGACCTCGAGTACGTGGTCCACGCCACGCCCCTTGGTGATCCTGAGAACCTCGTCTTCCCAGTTTGGCGTCTTCTTGTAGTTGATCAGGTGCTTCGCCCCCAGCTTCTTCGCCACCTCGAGCTTCCTGTCCGAGGACGACGTCGCGATAACCGTGGCGCCAGACGCCACCGCCAGCTGGAGACCGAAGATCGAGACACCCCCTGTCCCTTGGACCAGGACCGTGTCCCCGCCCTTCAGTATGGGGTTACCACCGAGGAAGGCGTTATACGCGGTGAGCGCCGCGCAGGGCAGAGTTGACGCTTCCTCATACGTCAGATGTTCCGGGACGCGAACAAGAGCCTGTCAGCATCAACAGCACGCGCCAGGGTCAGCGTCGTCGGTGAACTCGGAGTGATGGCGCAAGCGAACAGGACGTACATGCGCTGGGATGACTTTGTACTCGGTCAATACACCATCGATCGGGGCGCCCAAGCCAGTCGCCTTGATCTCTGCTGTGGCCTCCCCATGGATGTGGTCGACCGCGAAGTTGGACGAGACCCGCTCGCCGACGTGCCACCCCTTGACGTCCTCACCGATCGCTATGATTTCGCCTGCCATGTCGGAGCCAGGCACCGGGTTCTCCTTCTGACCCAATGGATACTGGCCCTTGGCGACGATCAGGTCGCGGTACTGTAGCCTTGGTCAACGTGGA
This sequence comes from Ganoderma multipileum BCRC 37180, assembly GCA_000338015.2. Classification (NCBI taxonomy): domain Eukaryota; kingdom Fungi; phylum Basidiomycota; class Agaricomycetes; order Polyporales; family Polyporaceae; genus Ganoderma; species Ganoderma multipileum. Next base: position 35,711 of record BACB01000187.1, on the reverse strand, counting down.
ACTGCGACGCGAGACGTTCGGGAATATCCAAACCTGGAGCGAGACTGCATGGATCTTCACAAGAACCTCAGTGGACTTGAGCTTCGGGATGGGCGCTTCTTGCAAGGTAAGGTTGTGGAACCCGTCCACCTTCGGGAGGCGGTACTCGCGGGTGGTTTTCGGGAGAGACATAGTGGCGGTTGGTATGTTGTCTGACGAGTTGCGGATGATATAGGGGACAGCGGAGTATGTCTGTGAGTATGGGTATGCTATATCTTTTGCTCCCAGCGACCGGTTTCTTTATAGTTCTTGTATGTGACCGCCCGGTTCCCCCCGTCCCATGTTCGCTGTCAGATTCTAGCGTGCGTTAACCGCTTTGTCATCCACCCGCCCTGCTTTCAGCTTTGTCATACGGGGTCGTTGGGGGTTGTGTGTGCGCAACAGGTGATTGCAAAGCAGCGTAAGTGACGTAACATGTGCGGAACGCTGCAGCACCTAGTCCAATGGAATATTCGGAGCTCTGGAGGATCTGTTAGCCGGCACAGCACCAATACACTCCATCGGGGGTAGCGTCTAGGCTGGAAACCGCGCGGAGTGAGGATAGGGGGACGTTGGCGCACTACACACTCGTTTGGTGATGCAAATACTATAACGTTTCCCTACCCCCGGGCCCCCAGACCGCAGACAATAGCGTTCAATCGGCATGTCAGGTCAGCCGGTCTCTTGGTTACATCATAGCTTCCAAACATGTTTCTAACTGTCGTGCTTCAGGGTCGTATGCCATGTGCCCGGGAATTGGTCCCGTGAAGAACACAGGAGACATTCGCATGCTCGACGGTCCATCGCCGCCACATTCAACCTATCGTGCTGAACTTTCAGGAGAGAACCGGAAATTTGCGATAACATGAAGCTCGGGACGATGCCGCGGGACGATGCCGCCGCAGAGCGCGCATGAACGTGTGCCGGTGGAGTGTTTAAGACGTGTTGATCCATGCCAGTGCTAGCAGTGCTCGGGCGAGAGTCTGATACGCCGAACGCGGACGATAGCGGAGTGTTAATAGGAACATCTATTGATATGGTCTATGCAAATGTAGAAGTAAAGCTGCTCAGGCAGACTTATCTATCAGTCTATTAGTCTAGGATGTCGTGAAAAGTAGTACGGGCATGAATGGGAAGAACGTGAGCGTAAACGTAAACGCGAACATGAAAACCGGGCTAAGAGACCGGAGCTGCCAAATAAGCATCTCTTCAGCGCACAGGGCAGCGATTTTTGTGGAGGCAACACGACGTCAGAGGCGTAACACGGAAAAGCGGCGGTCTTCTTCGGAACTTGATTCACCATGCGACTCGAACCCAGGCCCGGGGGCGGTTATAACCACATCAGTACGCCGAAAACACCCGTGGCTCGCGCTTGAACCGGGCTGCGGAGCGTGAATGTCAATGCGCATGACAGCGAAGGAAGACTGAGAGAACGGAGCCTACCGTATAGTAACACGAGACCCCCAATGATCTGCAGGCTGCCGGAATATACGGACACTGCGACCCAGTTGCCGCCCGTAGCGGAGAGGATCGCGCCACCTAGTGGTGCGCCAGCAGCATTGCCTGGCAGTGGTAATTGCAGGTGGTCAGAATGGTGCGTGTAGGCATCAGATCTAGGCACCTACCAGGAAGGTTGAACACCAGCAGAAGCCCCGACAACCCGGCCAGCCTGCCCGACCCATACAGTTGCGCAGCAACCGCGGGACTCAGCGACAGGAAGCAGCCGCACACGAACCCGTACATGATCCCGAACGCCATCTATGGTCAGATGCCATCATAACAACAGCAAAGAGAACAAGGAAATCGGACACATGTGAGGAGGAAAGAAAATAGGCGAGGGGAATACCGCGTGCGTACGATTCCAGCGTAGTTGGAGACAAACGTCCATAAGAATAATTGGGTGAGGCCGGAGAGCATGATCACGCTCCAGAGGGCGTTGACGGGCCCAATGCGGTCTGCAATGAAGCCGACGAGAGTACGACCGGTGGCGGCAGAGAAATTGAGCATCGTGACAGGAAGCACGGTGAGCTGGATGATGTGTCAAATCAATTAGAGACGGCAGCAGCCGTGATATAGAACGATGCTTACCAGAGGCGACAAGTACGGCAGCTTCTGCTTGGTGAAGGTGGGAAGGAAGAAAATAGGGGACAAGTAACCGAAGACGGTGAAGAGGAAGCAGCCACCAAGACTCCAGAACACGGGGTCCGTGAAGAAGGACTTGTCGATCCAGATAATTTGCTTCCTTTGTGACGGTTTCCGCCGCTCGGCGATCATGAACCACGCGGCGAATAGGAGCACGCCGTCGATCGCAGTGTAAATCAAGAAGGATCTCTGCAACCCTAAGGTGGTAAGCATTTCACGGAAAAGTAGCGTGGAGATGGCGCCGCCTATGCATGTACGAGGTCAGGTGGGAAGAGGAAGAAAAACGTGGTGGTGTGCTCACCTAGGGAACTTCCAGCGACGACCATGCCTGTGGCCAGTGCGCGATATTTCAGGAACCACTGCGCGGGCAGGGCGACCTAGCAAGAGGTTCACGTCAACAGCTGTGGCCCTTGCAAATATAATCGACGTACAATTAACGGATAGACCAAAGCGTTGGCGATACCCTGAATGGGCCCCTACAAGTTGATGTGTTGTGGCTAGCGGAGCAATGAGGCAGACATGTGGGGAACGCACCATGATCAAGAAGAAGTGCCATAGTTTCGTCGCGAACGCACATGCAAGCATGCTGATGGTCCACAAGACTCCGCCGAGTGCTAGAAATTGCTACACGCAAGGTCATGCCTTGATGCACGGGAACATCGCGGAGCCAGCGCTCACCTTGTACCCACTACGAGGGAGCGCCAGTCAATCAACGGGATGGCGGGCGTGGAAATTCGGAGAAACCAGGAACTCACTAGCGATCTGCCAGTTTGCCAGGGATGACGCTAAGCAGTGTCATAAACTGAGACAATGGTTAGTAAGATCTCTGAACTAATAAGGAAGGACGGGGTTAACTCACCATACCAGACATGCTGCCCAGCGTGCTCAACAGAGAATCGGAAGCGTCTGGGAAGACATTCTTCTTGAAGTACTCCTCTGTGACGCCCCAAACCTGATGAGATGTGAGGATGACAAACGCTAGATGGAAAGAAAGGTCGGGCAGATTGGGACTGTCCGCTGCTCACAAGCCTTCCTTCGTGAATTATGTATCACGGCAGGGGTTGATGACGACGGCACGGCGTTTATAGAAATGACGACGGTCCATCAAAAGTTCGAAGGGAGAATACAGCACATTCAACGTTGATGACATCCGTATACAGCGCAATGCGACTCAGAAACGTACCCCCATCCGACAGTAGCTGCAGAGAAAATAACGCAACCGAATATCACAACCCACCCGCGCCCACCGTCCGGTGGGACGTCGAGCACTTCCGTCTCAACCGCGACGGCGCCGCCCTTCTCGTAAATGGAAGGGGCGACGGATGTCGCGGCGGAGAGCGGCCCCGCATATTTGGAAGCCTTGCCCACATACGAAAGCTCGGCCTCGACGTCGGTCTTGTCGGACCTGGGGGTGTCCATGGTGGCGAGGAGAGCTGGGGAGGGCAGCAGACGCAGCGAAGCAAGGGGGTGGATCAAGCAAGCCTGAACGTTGCATTCCCCCAACCGTTATCATTTATAAGCACGGTAAACTGCCGCAGACTCCAGTCTCCGGGCAGCCGTCGTGCTTCGAGGGCAGGGAACGGATCTCATTCTACACGCGGCACGGAACTCATGACTCACTCTAGCAAATCGCGTTGAGGGCCGCGGCCTGGAACTCGCAACGCCCAGGTATTAGGGGTGCATGCCCGTGACACGCAGCGGGTAATACGGCAAGCTTAGACCCTGGGGATGTGAGCTTGACGTCAATGATTGGCCCCGCTCGAAGGCGTTTGAACAAGATTGGAACGAACCTCTCGCTCGACGATAAACGCAGCCAGTCACCTGTGCTGATTCCACCGCCGGTCCGAACACTTGGCGGAAAATTGATAGCACATTGAAACGCGCCGTATGCTTCTCGAGTTCCCGCATCCCAGGTCGTCCAATTGCCAGCGCGAGAGGGATCCAATAGAGCCTTCGCGCGTTCAGTTGCACGGGTTGAACGCCGGCCTCCTTAATGCATTATCAGGATTTGCTTGCGAGGGCAATCATGAAAGCAGGCTGCTTGTGCCAAACGTTCTAGGAAGAAGCCCCAAGGGTGTAGCCGAGTCACTTCGGCCTAGAGTCGGACTTGTCGGAAGTTTGTTTTCCAACGGCCGGAATGTCGGCCCGTCGGTCCGAGTTTTCGCCTGCTCCCGGGTTTAGAGGCGACAATCCCCAGAGCCAAAGCATCGGCATTTCAGCTATTCTTGACATATGTCGGTCCGCAGAGGGTTGTTGGGATCCTGTACATACATACTCCACGACTCATGTCAGAAGCCAATATAAATACGGTGGGGGAATAAACGAACCGTTTTCGATCGGATCCACGGAGATGTGAGAATGAAGAACGTTGATCGAAGGCTCGCTGCTCAACAGCATGAGCCAGGGGCTTTCGGTGCTGCGCAAACGGCATCGGATGAGTTTTGTGAGGTACAAAAAGGGCAGTGAGGATCTACATATTGAAAGCTTAGCCCCCGGAGCGGACACAGTCCCGACCTTCACGAGAAGAGTCTGTAATAAGGTGAGTACACAGTGCACGGGGGGTCCGCCTGGTATACACGCTGGGATGGTGGAAGCTCGTCCGACTTGCCCAATGAGAATGGAAGCTGAAGTAGCCGAAGGCCATCCAGGGGCTATCGATTGACTGACAAGATTAGCTGCGCTTCGATGGGCCGAACGATTCAGAGAGCGAACTATGTTCAGACACGACGAGGACTCGCCTGCCAAGGTCGACCGACGGGGGGAGGACGAGATGTTAGAATCTGTTGCGCTCTTCAAGCGTTGTCTTCGAAGGCGGTAATGTGCTGAGATGTCCAAGAAAGCAAAAGGGTAGCACTCGTATACTAATTTACAGACTACCTAACGCTAGGCACCTAAGCAAGAGGAAGCAGAAGTCTATGCCTCTAGACAGCACGCTCGACTCAATCCGATCTCTACGTGCGTACGAACCAGACGTACTCAGTCAGTCCATCATGTCCGGTCATGATCCTCCCCTCTCCCGACTCTGCCCTTCACTGTCTCTCGAGTTCCGCATCATGGGGCTATTCAGCCCCCTCTCCGACCGGCTCTCGTTCATCACCCCTGGCGTTGGCGGGAACGGGTGGTGGTTCCCTTCGTCAACGCGGCCGGGTCCTACCCGCGTCAAGTCGACCTCCGGCCCCTCGTCGAGCTCGTCGTCGGACGCCCCAGGGGTCCCGAATCTGCTCGCGGACGCGCTTCCGGAGGCCGGCGACGCGCCGTTCTTGCGCATTTTGCGTGCGTGGAACGACCGGCTTGCCGTCGCGTTCGAGAAGAGGGGAAGCAGGTACCGTTCGTCGAGTGCCTGGAACCACTTGCCATCCTCGGTGTTCGTAGGCGAGGTTGCTGCTGCCCCGTCGCGCGATTTCCGCCTGGCGTGCGAGCCCTCCCCTGTGGTCGCGGTGGGCGCGAGCGGGAGGACCTCTCCGCCATCCGAGTCGTAGGATTCCGACGAGGCCGCGGAGAAGACGGTGTTGCTCGCAGCGAGGCCCACGTTGTTCTGCACATGGTGATTGTAGCTCTGCGGCTCGCTGTAGACGGGGCCCGCGCCCACGCCAACGCCAACGCGTGATCCTCGTGTCTGCTGGCGCGCGAAGTACCCGTCCTCCTCGTCGTAGCGCGCAAAGCGCCCAGAGCGCCTGAAGAACTGGTTCCGGAGATCCTCCTCCTCGTCGCTACTACTCGCCTCCTCGTCCTCGACGCCGGTGCGGATCCCCAGCACCTCGAGCATCCGCGCAGTTGTGCCGCCGAATACGATCACCGTGAGCACGACCACGACGAGCACAGTCGTCCGCATGGATTGCGCGTTCTCGCCCTTGAACCCTGCGGCAAGGGCAACACCTACGGCTCCGCGGAGGCCTGCCCAGAACAGCATCATCTGATACGAATGCGGGAGCTCTTCTTGCCGCTGTCCGCGGGCATGACGGTGGAAAAAGTTGATCATCCCAGACAGGGGAAAAACGGCGGCGTATCGCGTGAAGACGACAGCGACTGTGGTGACGATGATGAACAGCGGTTTGAAGTAGCTCGTCACCTTCGCGGATGACGGTGGGCTGGTGAAAAGCGATAGCCCGAGGTATACGAAAATGAAGTTCTCTGATAGCTGCGCGAGCGTGGAGAAGATGTACTTCGTCGCACGCTGGGTGCGCCGGGACATGGTGTGGTATGCGTAGTGCTTGAGGGTAATGCCGCAGAAGAGGAGAGATACGATGCCGGACATGGAAAGACCGTTTGAGAAGAAGTAGCACATGTATGCGCACAGTGCCACGAGACATGTCTCAATCGAGGGATAGAGAGACAACGAGGAGTGTTTGAGGACAAGTGACATCCCCAGGCCAAATACGACGCCCAGCGCCATGGACGAGCCGAATGAAAGCAAGAAGATTCCGATTCCGTGGAAGAGATGTGAGACCGAGAAGTCCGATCCGTGGAATTGTGACAGCGTTCTATACAGCATTTAGCATCGGGGTCCAGCGACACGAAGAAGCGAGCGAAGTGAAAAGCAATACTCACTCATACATGACGATACTGACCGCATCGTTGAGAAGAGACTCGCCAAAGATGACAGTGTACAGCTTGGGATCAACCTTGTACTGGTTGAAGATAGCCAGAATTGTGACTGGATCTGTCGCGGACAAGGTTGACCCGAATGTAAGACATTCGATCAAGGTGAACCCAAGAGATTCTAGCCCTAGCGACGACCAGATGAAAACAATCAACCTGCGCTTAAGCCGGTGAGTAAACTCGTGAGGACACGCAACGGATGAGGACACACACCCGACTCCGATTGCTGAGATGAAGGTGCCGAAGAAGGCGAATACAAGGATTGAGCCAAAGTTGCGAAAGAAATTCTCTTGTTTGAGTTCATATCCTGAATTCAAGATAATGGGGGGCAGGAGGAGGTTGAAGAACAGAGTATGTCTGAATGTCTGGTGAGGAGAGAGGCACAAAAGTCAGCGGATCCGGTCGAGGCAGGGAAATAATGAAGTAAAGTTTGGGCGTCATGGAATCCATACTACAGCTCCCGCTGCTTCCTCCCCATGCGGGCCGTATTGGCACCCACGGAGGAGGGAGTCCGGAGTCCCATAATGCTAGAGGCGCACGGTGCCTGGGCGGCCAGTATACACTCAGCACGAACGCTGTAGTGGAGCGCGGGGATAGCAGAATGAGCAGTATCGCGCAGAATTGGGATAAATTGGGTCCGGCGTCGGTGGCGAAAAGGAGGCAATATGCGCGGCAACACTCACCAGCATGTCCCGTATCATCGTCCCTGGCGCAAGCCGCACTACCAAGCCTACAAACATGCCGGCGAGGATAGCGACTAAAGTTTCGTGGATGGCACGTATGCGCTTGATCTGAAGATAGTAGGACGTCCATAGGGAAAGGATCAGGAGGCCGCAGACGAGGAAGAGAGACCAAGATGAGTAGTACTCCTCTTCCTCCGGGATGGAAGTGTCGGACGGTGCAGGCGCTGCGAAGGCCGGTGTTGGCAAATACTGCAAAGCCATTGCAGCTGCCTTGCAAGCGAAGAGAGAGGATAGTCGGAGCAACGAAGCTCCAGAAGCGGATGTGGAGACCAGAGAGAGGTGGTGGAAGGGGACAGACCAGCGATGACGCCCAGCGCTGCACAGCTGCGGTGGGGAAGCGTTGGCGCTGCAGGCTTTCAAGTTTCATATCCATCTTGACTGCGGTACCATCCGAGTCCTTTCCATCTACACATTCTCGCGCTCCTGGATGCATCGCTCGAAGTGTTCATGTCAAGCACCGCACCGAATCCCACTGGTGGTGAGGTATTGTTGAAAACGGAATTCTGGCTCGGCTTCGGCGACTGCTTAGACGCAGATGACTGCCAACCCCTTGATCTTTGCATCAGCTTGCGGCAGAGCTTCTTCAAATCGTTCGCTCATCTTGTAAACAGCGGCGTTCTGCTGCGTGGACATGCAATCCTCTTGATTTGGCTCTGTGCCCAACACGCTTTTGAAGGAAGTCCGGCAAACCCATGGACTAAGGCTTGCACGCTTCTCCTTCTCGTCCTTAGATTTCTAGATCTGTTGAAGCTTTATCTGATGCCAACAGACGACCCATCCTGCGGCAATGAAAAAGACGACAGAACCATCGTTTCATTCTCAATCTCGAATAAAGCTTCACGGTGTGGAGGTGCGCTATTCGGAGTACTTATACGATGCAACGAGGCCCCAAACGGACTTGGTGTGGGTTCGCGACCTTTGGCACCAAAATCTTCCCCACATTTCCGCCACCCAGCAGACGCATATAGGATAGGAGGTTGGTCGTCTGCTACTTGTCAACGGTGGCGCTAGGGCTGAGAAGTGTCTTCACGACAGGGTCACCCATGCGGCTAGCAGGCTCTCCGCGGTCGTGATCTCGCTTCTACTTGAGGAGGAATAGTACACCGACACCCTATGTCGTTTCCGGGTTGCCGCTATTGGCGACATCGCGCCTCCTAAAGGGGGGAGGGGCGCACGCTAGCCGATCATGCCCGACAGTATATAAAAACTACGCTGCCCGTAGACTACAATGCGCGCATCACTCATCGCTGTCTCCATCATAGATATTCCATCGTCTACTCACGAATATCGTCTCCCGAAGGTACGTCGAGCGAAACCTGGTCCCCCTCCTCCTGGATACTAACAGCTACTCATCTTCATTCAAGGTAGACGGCTTCCACAACCTCACATTGGTTGAAGCCTCCATCCCCAAGCTGAAGGCCACCGAGGTCCTTGTCAAGGTGCACGCGGTCTCCCTTCAGGTGCGTTCGTGCCTCCTGCAGTCGTCGTTTGTGCCTCTGCATCCGCCCTAAAGTTCACCCTCCATCGGCCAGTACCGCGACCTTCTCGTCGCGAAGGGCGAGTTCCCGTTCCTCCAAAAGGAGAACCCGGTCCCCGGCTCCGACATGGCCGGCCAGGTCATCGCCGTGGGCGAAGCCGTGAACGGCTGGAAGGTCGGCGAGCGTGTCTGTTCCAACTTTGCAATCGACCACGTCGTCGGAGATGTCACCGCGCAGAGCAAGGGGACTAGTCTGGGAGGTGCGATCGACGGCGTCCTCACCGAATACAAGGTTCTCCCCGCTCATGTCAGTCAATCAATGTTGTTGATTCCATCCCGTCTGCCTCGCTGACCAGGTTTCGGCTGCAGGCGCTCGTCCGCGTCCCAGAACATTTCAGCTACGAGGAAGCTTCGACTTTACCGTGAGTATGCTCTCCGATATGCGCAATCATCTCTCAGTCCACCGACCCTCCGGTGCATAGATGTGCCGCTCTGACGGGGTACAACACCCTCATGAACGCGGGCCTCAAGGGCGGCGACACAGTGCTCGTGCAGGGCACCGGGGGCGTCTCAATCTTCGCGCTCCAGCTAGCCACCGCGTCCGGCGCGCGCGTCATCGTTACATCATCCTCGGACCAGAAGCTCACAGTTGCGAAGAAGCTAGGGGCCGTCCACACGATCAACTACAAAACGACCCCTGACTGGGACGACGAGGTGCTCAAGTTCACTGAGGGGAGGGGCGTCGACCACGTCATCGAGGTCGGCGGGCCCCAGACCGTGCTCAAGTCTGCTAACTGCGTACGCTACGGGGGAAACATCCATGTCGTCGGCTTCGTCGCCGGTGTGAGTATTTTGCGCTGTCTGCGCCCCAAGTCGGTGGCTGATGCGGCTCAATCATAGGCTTATTCTGAGGCGGCACCTGTCGACCTCAACCGCCTCCCGCTCATTCTTCTGAGCAAGGCGGTCGTATTGCGTAGCAACCTCATTGGTTCTCGAGCTAGGTGTGTGATATCCCTCCCCCGCTATATGCGAACATGATAGTCAACCATCCCGCCCATGATAGGTTCGAGGACATGGTCCGCCTTATCAACGCGGTGAAGATGAAGCCCGTGATAGATAAGGTCTTCGACTTCGAGCACGTCCGCGATGCGTACGAGTACCAGCAGATGCAACAGCACGTCGGCAAGATCGTTATCAAGGTCTCGAAAAACTGAGAAGCACAAACGATTTTGCGGCGTGGCGACCTGGGTTTTTGGGGGGAGGTCTGTACGATAAGTAGCAACCTAGGGACGTGTTTGCACTTTCGAGAATGAATATATTTTGTTGATGGCGTTGTTCAACTGTAATCCGCGGGCCAGCAGAGGCGCAAAGTCGTGGTGTGGGTATCAAGAGCGATGAGATTGTGTGAGTCTAAACCGGTAGGAGCCGCATGTGTAGTGTCGCCGAAAGAGAAGGGAAAGACGGGGATGAATGACAAGAAGAGGAAGAATATGATTACTACAGCAAATATAATTAGGATGCAGAGATATACGTATATTGTACGTTTGGATGCACATGAGGGAGGTTTCCAGGATCGAGACGTACGTGTGCGCTGCGATACGAAATACAGTTGAACATGAATGCCAAGCCACTGTTTGGGAGTGTGAAGCGAAGAAAATATGGAGCGGGAGTGGTAGAGTTGCGCTCCAGTATGAGTGGCCGGTACCGTGAATATTACAACGAACTTGAACCTGGGAACACGGACGGATGCGAAGACGAAGGTATTGAACTCTAGCTAGAAGACACCCAGGGCGAACGGTCAACCCTTCCGGCCTCGCATTCATGCGGCCGTCAGGAAAGACGTCAACCGGTGTGAACGTAACGTAAATATGCACTCGAGCACGGAAAGCGGGGAGCTAAGACCGTACTGATCCATCGTAAACAAAGGGGTCGGGGATCGGCGGGGACTGGGGACCGGAAGTAAATAAATACACCTATAAGCACATTAACCATAGATGCGAGCATGTACCACGACGACAGACGCCGCGAACGAAACCGAACAAACCCGAGCACCAAACAGATCAACCCAAGTCGACGCGACGCGACGCACACGTATACACACAAAGCCCCTTCTTTCCTTTCTTTGTTTCCTCGCACCGGGGGGAATGCGGTGGGGCAGGCTACCGGATGCGCCACGCCCCGTCGCCCTTCCTGCTCACCTTCCCCACACCGCCGAAGCCCTCCCGCACGACGAGCCACAGCGCCGTGCTCGACACGACGTCCTTGATCTCCTCCGCCGTCAAGACCAATCCCTCCGCCATCGCGCCATTCCCGACCTGGGCCTCCCTCCCCCCAAAGAAGCTCTTCTTCGACCCCCCAGTCCCGTTCCCGTTCGCCGTACTTGGCCGCTCGTCGCTGGCCGGCGCGGGGCGCGCGACGCCCGCGGGTGTGACGATGCGCTTGCGCACGTTCACGCGCTCGATCTCGATGTCCGGCAATGGAAAAGGTACCTTCAGGAGCGCGACGACCTTCGGGTGGTGTGGGGTCGGCACGACCCCAGCGATCTTCACCTTGCACGTGCTCGAGCTGGACTTCGTGCCGTCCGCGCTGGGGGACGGGGGCAACCGCGAGGCGTTTAGCCGGCGGACAACGAGCGTGCACGTCCATGGGGTCTCCGAGTCCTCCGGGTCGCTCTCGTCGCCGCCATCCTCGGCAGTATTGGTGGGGCTCGCGCGTGCGTGGCCCTCGTCCGACGTCTTGATGCTCGCCGACGCAGCCTCTGACCGATGAGAGTCGATCGAGCGCCGCGCGTCGGCAGGACCGAGCGACGCGCGCTTCTGTCTCGTCGGGATCTGCGCATCCTGGACGGCAGCCTTCGGCGAGTCCTCGTGATGGTGGTCAAACGACGTTGTCGAGTGTCCTGCAGAGGAGGGGACGAGGCTATGACGTTTCGAACGCGAACGATCCTCCCGTCCGCGCCGCTTCTTGCCGCTCTTGCCGCGGCACCACTCGAATCGGACCTCAACTAGACTCTCGACGGGGGCAGGGGCGAAGCTTCCTCGTGATTGGAACTTGTCCCTCACCCCGCTGAGCAGGCTTTCCGGCGCCCCCTTCAGCCATTTCCGGACGATCCACACGTACTTCGTCGGGCGCCCGCGAGGAGGGAAGGTGGTCGCACTCAAGGAGGGTTGGAGACCGAGTATCGGAGGCTGGAGGAAGACGCTTTCCCGCAGGCCCGCCGAGGGCGGTGGTTCGGACCCTGACGCCGCTGGGGGGTGTCCCGGAACGTTCAGAGCGCCACTGAGAAGCAACGAAGAACGTCTCTGCGGCCCTGATCCGGATGTGGATGGAAAGGGAGAGGCAGGTTGAGCAGGAGAAGGTGGTTGGGCGGTGATCGGCGGTAGGGGGGATGTTGGGAAGGAAGGAGTGTTCACGGGTGAGTCGGGACGGCGCTTGAACATTTTGCTGAAGAACTTCTTTGCGGTAGGCGTATTATTCCTAGGCGTTGATGGCGTCGGCGGGGGACCGGTAACTGCAAGAGACGGGGTCACATGGGCGGGGGTATGTGAGTATTCTTCAGAGGCGAGTGAGAGCGCTGAGGATGTCGGCGTGTGAGCGCCAGCACCGACATCGAGGCTTCTACGCGAAGCATATGCATCAGGCAGGGAACCTGCCCCCATGTTTGGCGAGTGCCCGGGCAGTGGCGTCGGATTCCCGCCGTCTCCCCATACCTCGATGGGTTCGAGGAGAGCGAGGCCAATCACCTCTAGCCCACGCTTCTGGAACTTCGCAACCTTGGCGTCCGTTCCCGCGTCGAGGATGGTATTGGTCAGAACGCTGTGAGCTTGAAGGTTGTAGAGGGGGATGATCATGCGGCGGCCGGAGGATGTCGTAGAGGTCGACGCCATAGAGGAAATAGAACTCGAAGAGTACGAAGAGTACATTGACACCTCGGACCGGTTGGAGCTTGTACGGGTGAGTTGGATGTCAGTGGTGCCATCGTCGGCTTCGGGGCCAATAGACGGCTCGCGCGAAGGTTGGCCGTTAGAGGAACGGGTGTTATCTCGATCGCGGTGACTTGGTGGCACGAGCTGGACTTGAAGATTCAGAGGATGATTAGTCTTGGAGGGTGGTGGTCGAACAACGATGAAGGACTGGTGTTTGAGTTTCATCAGTACGTTTGTCAAATAGAAGGTGTGCGAGAACGGATGCAGGGAAGTGGAAATCACAGCACACATATATCAAAGTCGCGAATATATAGACGCGTCCTACACGCCAAATGCCCGTTCTGCCCACCGGCGACTCCTCGGCATCCACATAACCGGAAGAGACATGAAGACCTGCGCGATACGCAGCAGAAGAAGAGACACATACGGCGGGCGTGCTATGTTGCTGCGGCGCGCCGCTATGATGGGTGTGGACGGCCGCTGGAAAGATGATTCGGGGACGAGAACTATCCACCCCGGGTGAATGACTAGAGTGTGCGTTGGCAAGCGCACGCAGGCTGCGCACTCGGAACACATAACGCGTAGAGGCATTGACACACACCGGGTTTGGATCCGATGCGTCTGGTGAATGGGATGAGAATTGGAGCGCTTCCTCCACTCACGTAAAGGTCTTTGCGTGCCCAACGTCGGGACGCTCACCGAGATGCCCTATGCGCGCACTCTTAAACCGATAGCGACCGGTCGCGCTGAATGCCACACAGCGCACAACAAAAGAAGTTCCCCGCACGTCTAGACGAAAATCACCGATGTTAGGGGAGGTCCTAGACATGAGGCCCTCCCTCGACGTCTTGGTGGCGAAACCATGTCCCTGCAAGACAGACAGGCGCAATCGAGTACGGCGGGTTCACGACATCGGAGTCCCAAGATTCTGCCAACCGGCGCGGGCACAGCAGGAACACTCGAAGCCGATCGCATCTGCCAATGAGAGCGAGCCTCCGCAGACACGGTAGGATTTAAAGTTACGTATAAACCAATGCCGCCGTCTGCCCTGTGGAAACAGAGAACGATGATCTCCCAGCACTGGAGTGCGCAACGACACCTGGCGTGCCCCCAAGAACGCCAAGGGTGGCCGAGACTGAAGGGCTCCTCCGCGGGCAGCGTCATGCGACCGATTGAAGCCTGGATGTGCAAGAAGTTCGGAGGAAACACATGGCGCGCGGACAAGGTTCAGTGGCTTAGAGTCCGAGACGAAGCGGAGGTATAGCGGGTCGTTGCACTGTCGCTACCCACTGTGCGTCCCAGGGCATATCGCTGTATGCATGTGCCATGGATCGTCGCCTCCCAAGGGACTGCCCACGTCGGCAACCGACCAGCCACGTGCGAGCAACAAACATTGAATGATGGGGCCGCGCAGACGTGTACGAGCTGATAGCAAGGCGAGCAAGTCCTAGCAACAGACTCGTGCATGCTCTCCAGCGACTCAGCCATTACTGCATGCCGAATCGCAAGCAGAAGTCGATAATGCAGATGTGGAGCTTTGCCACCATGGACAGAAGAGACGGAGGGAATGCGGGGGCGATAAGCGGCATGAATGCAACTCACCTCGTTCGTCCTCTCTTTCTTCTTCTTTACCCCATGCTCGTCGACGGCCATGTCTTCCGCGTCGTCTTCCTTGGTGGGGGACTGGACGAGCTGGGTGGGGCTTTCCTGGAGGGGCTGAGACTTGTCGTTTCCGATCTGGAGCGCGGATGGTAGAAAGGAAGAAATAGAGGAAAGCATCGGAATCAGATGAGATGGAAGTAGCGGGTGAGTTGCTGCACCAAGCCGCCCGCCCCGGAGGAGTCCATACTCGAACTGCGTCATATCGGCGCCTTCCCCCGGGCTCCCCTTATCCAATCCCCTTGACTCAGCTCCCCCCTCACACGCTCTTCATTCGACCTCCCACCCCCGCAATAACACAAGTGAGTTGATTAGCCCTTCAGAGCCTCCAAAGCCGCGCTTCTGCGCACTCTCATGGCGTAATTTGTTATCAGATGGCGGCTCGGAAGAAGCATGACCTGCGCAATCCTCTCGGCGAAATTCTACCTCGCCCGGCGGTGGCGGCGGCGACATTTCTTCGCTCATCCGTCGTGGGACCCCTTCCGTATCCCGTGTACCCACAGTTCTCTCACTGCATTCCTGATCTCTGTTGAATTTTGTCCATCAGCCGAGCTGCGCGGTGCTGCTCCTGCAACCGCGCCGCCCAGGAAAGAACCACAACGCGCGCCCCAGTGCGGTGCCCCACTGCTGCCAAGGCTCTACATACTTCGAAGATGTGTTCCACCCTCTGATGGTTGTTGTCTACCTTCACTTAGGCGGCCGCGCCTCAAGCTCGCCGAGCTCGGCATCCAACATTCTTCCTGCGCGCAGACGAGGAGCGGGGACGGGAATACGATCCTCCTGTATAACGGGGTCGCGCGTCGACACGGCGACGTCCTTGCGAGTTCCGGGTCTCGTCTAGTCGTTGCCCAGTCGACATCCAATCCGGCCAGACGTGCGACGCGCTACTCAATCGCAGCTACGTATGTTCGAGAGCCGCGCCACCGACCATACGCCATGCCGGTTGTCGATCGACCAACGATCGCAAGCGTTGCATTTGGGTCCACCATCATACACAAGTTAAACGCCGGGGACCGAATCCCGAGGGGCGAGCGATTTGTTTGACCAAGCCTTGACTCATCATGCATCACGCCGTCCGCCCCGTCTCTGAATGTGTCAAATCTCAGTAGTCGTCTCAGCTCGGCGAATCGGTGGGGGGAGGGAATAAGTAGCGTTGTGCAGATGGTTCAGGTACCGGTACATCCGAACTATTGGCTGAACTCGGTCCTTCTGCCGAACGCTGACGAAAGTCTGTGAAATCACTAGTACTCACAGGCACCAGTGACGAACGTTAACGTTACCTCCCCAGGCTGGGTCTGGGCATGGTGGGCTTCGCGGTACGCACCCGAGAATTCCCGTACGCTCCGCTGACATCGGATTCGGAGTCGGACCTCATACACGTCCAGGGACGACGGGTGCGGACGCTGTGGCATTACTGCGGCGCAGATACGGCGTGCGCAGATCCTTGGACCTTGGCCCAAGCTGCGTTGTTCAAGGATAAGGCCGGAGGCTTGAAAGGCAGGCCGACACAGTACATAAAGCACTGTGGCCGTCTCGCCCGACACTCTCAGCTGCGATGTCCCTACAGTCTCCGGTTCGGGAAACGCGTATGCCAGATTGCGGTAACCCCCCCCCCCCCTACTTACGGCACAGCCACAGGGTTGTACTACCGTGCGCAGTGCAAGTGTCTACCGCGGCTTGCGAAAATAGCGGCGTACAGTACCTACAGCCGACTGCGCAGAAACACCTCGCGGTCGAACTCAAGAGACCAACATTAATACACTGTAGGTTCCTTTCCAGCTAGTCTTTTCGAGGAATCTATCTCATTGTTCATATTCATCGATTATCCGACTCGCGCCGACTCAACTGCGCTGCGCAAAATTATAGTAAACGGAAAGCTCCCGAGGTGCTAGACTTCGGGAGAGAGCGCTGCGCGGTCGTTTTACATGTAGATACAACCGTGGCATGTTGATGTTTGATGGATCATGATAGAGTATGAAACCAATAGAAATGCGAAGTCACTGCGCAATGGACTCTACTGATAAATGCTGGCGTCCCCAGTAGGATTCTAACCACAACTATCTCTGGTGCTAGGTAGCTTGCAACATAAATCGGAAACGCATATAAGCACTTCATATTCTCCCCACACAGAGATGAGCTTTCCTAACTAAAGGCAGCCTTCGACCGGCCCGAATCGCCTCCAGTAATGGTAAACGAACCTCGAGCAGTATTCGCTAGCGCTGCAGTCAAAGAGACTTGCGGCAGATGGTCCTGACGTTGCGAAGCACGGAAGGGATGCTCAGGAGACATTGGGTTCCAGTTATCGCTGCGTCTTCGGCCCCCTGCAAAGGTTACGGCGTCGTAGGCCGCAACGAGGAAGGACTCAGCCCAAAGCACGATTGGCGTAATCAGGGACCCGACACGCATGGTCGTTGGATTCGATCAGACTTCGAGCTTCGGGCTTCGAGCTTCGGGCTTCGGGTTCGAAGGCCATGTCCATTCCGGCTCCCCGGACTGAACCCTGGCAGATCGGAACCGGGTACTGTCCAATCCCGACATTCAAAATTCACGACAAAGAAATTCCGCATATCGAATGGTCGGTCGGGATCGATGGGCACGTATCCAACGGGCGTGTGCAAATGTTGGATGCGCATCCGTACCGCAGCAGCGAAAGCCGACACGACTCGCCAGCCGTCGCCGACGAACTTAGACGCGGATCGCCGGAATTGAGCGGACCACGCCAAGGGAAAGGTGATCACGAAAGCACGAACGAATAATCATAACTGGAAGATAAGTACCAACAAGCTGACCTCGACCGCGAACACGACCAGCGACAGCAGCGCGACAATCCACCCGGCGGTAACGAACGGCCGCCCGAAGACGCGCTTGCCGGTTTGCCCGACGGTCTTGATCGCGTTGTGGTACGCGGTGGGGTTCTTGTACTTGTCCGCGAAGTCGTGGCGGGAATGGCGTTGCCGGAAAAACGCAATGACGAATATCACGCCTGCGAGGGCGGTATACAGGATCCCGACTACCCACATGAGGGAAGGAAGAGAAGTGGCAGGCTCAATGATGTGATTAAAGGGGGAGGAGGAAGAAGACTCACTCTTGTAGAACCGGCGATCAAATAATCGCAGGACCGTCAGGGCATAGCCAAGGTTGCCCATGGCACTGCGGCTGTACGCACCGTCGAACGTTCGCTGACGAGCGCGTATCTCCACTACGTTACGCTCGATGTCAGAGGAAAAGGCCGCACTGGGACATCACACGACCACGCACCGAGCTCGTTGACGTCCTCTGCGTAAAACGAATGCGACCGATGTCCGCTGCTGAGCTCTTCGAGGGCCGGTCTGCAATGAAAAAGTGGAGATGCACGCACCCATAAAGTCTATGCCGAGAGTTGGCTAGTCTCTCGCGCTCCATTTCGTCATACTCGGCCTTCTTCAAGTTCAAGGTTGCCATCGTAGGATACTGATGCTTTAATTCAGGGGAAATGCAGCTCGTGTAGGGTGAGGTGTTCGCTGACGAGTACAAGTGAGTAGCAAGATCGTCGTGAGGGGCGTTACATGCTGGGGTCGATGCGGTACCCAGCGCCGAGGGTCCGCAAAGAAGGAACGGAGGAAACCAGCTCGGCTGTCAGTGTCCGACGTCGCTTTCCCCTCGGAGCGCCCGTTGGCACGTGGCGGTAAAGTGGTGAGGCGCCGGGAAGACGTCCAGCGCGACGGAGTGACGACTCGCTGTTACTTGCTTGTGCCCCCTTCAGACGCGTTCTCCGCCGTCTTTTCTGCCTGACTTGTGCTGCGACGTCTCGGGGAGGAAGCGCGAGCATGGTGCTGTGTGTCGGATACATGGGACGTTTAGGTGCGACTGGTCTGCGGTGAGTGACGTCTTCGACTTCATGCATGGTCGGTCCTCTGACCTTTTGCCATCATTGTCAGGGCTTCGCGGCCAGTCTTGGGCACGTCGCAGCTGAGGAACCTGTCTTCTGTTGGTCTCCAGGTAAGCATCCCCTTGCTCAGGTCGCTTTAGGAAATCCGGAGGCGAAACCGTTTCCTCGGAAGTTTGTTGGATCCCAGCGGCCCGAGAGCTTCGCAATCTATTTCACATTTTCAGAAACAATGTCTTGATGATAGCTCAACTTCTACCAGCGCTCTAGGTTCATTGTACCTCAGAACGAGCTTCGAGACCTGCAGTTCCGGTCAGGTCCCCGGTCGTTCTGGAGTTGGGCAAAACCTAGCCCTGCACCTGTACCTGCCGCGTCTTCCCCTCCGCCCGTCTCCACACAAGCTGCGGCTGAGAACCCCTCTCCCTCTCCCGAAGCTGCGACCGCATCAAGCCCCGAGTCGACGGTGCCAGTGGAGGCGTCAGCAGCAACCGATGGAGTTTCCGCCGCACCCGCACCTAACGTCGCGCTTCCTCCAGAAGTAGTCCCGACAGAGGCTCTCCCCATAGACCCCACGTTGATACCCCCGCTCAACTATGGCGACCTCGCTGCACTCGGCCTCGCAGGCTGGTCCCCCGCCGGCGTTTGTCGATGGACAATGGAGCTCATCAATGTCTCGACCGGCATGCCCTGGTTCTGGACGATCGTCGCCACGACCGTCCTCTCCCGTGTCGTACTCTTTCCCTTCACGGTAAAGCAGATGCAGAGCACAGCGGCGCTCGCGCCCTTCCAGGGCGAGGTTGCCGCCATACGCGACGAGATGGCGGCCGCGCAGAAGAAGAGGGACACGCTCATGATGCAGCGCGCGGCCCTCAAGCAGAAGATGATCTACGAGAAGGCGGGCGTGAGCGTCGCCGGCATGGCGATCTCGCCGTTCGTACAGCTGCCCGTGACGCTGGGCATGTTCTTTGGCGTGAAGTCGCTTTGCGACCTACCGCTTGAGCAGCTCAAGTTCAGCGGGCTTGCGTGGCTCCCGGACTTGACGGTCGTCGACCCGACCTGGACACTGCCCATTGTCGCGACGGTCCTCATGAACGTGCAGATCTCGGTATGTTGGCTGCACTTTTATTTTTTTTCGTTTCTCCATGTTCATTCGTTTTTCTTGAACAGGTCTCTGTCCGTGACATGGTTGGCACGACACCGCAGATGGGCCACATCATGAACTTCCTCCGCATCCTGACCACCGGATCCGTCTTTCTCCTCGCGAACCTCTCCACCGGCGTCCTTGTGTATCTCATGACGAGCATCACCTGCATGACGGCCCAGTCCCTCCTTCTCCGCCAGCCCGCCGTCCGCCGCGCGCTCGGCATCTCGCTCATCCCGAAGAACCTGCGCACCCCGATGCCGTCGATGCGCGAATCCGCACAGTACGTGCGCCAGTGGTGGAATAACAAGCTTGCGGACGCGCGTGCCGCTGATAAGGCGCGCAGGAGACAACTATAGGGTTGTGGTAGACTATGTCGCGCATATATAGGTAGAGAGGATTTATTGGCGAAAGTATCTTATGCTCACTTGTAATGCTCGTAGATTACTTTAGAACCGGATATATCTCTGCTCACATGCCCATCGTGTTTGCGGGTATTTCGAAGACAGGTCGACCTTATTCAGGGTTTTGTCAGGCGTTTCCACACGCCAACAACGGAATTCCCCCAGACAAGGTTCAACCTGGACGAAACTCTACAAAGGTTTAATTGCGGTGTAGGACGTCTCTAGAATCGCGGCTATGACCCAGGCTTCGCTTTCGGCATTGCATCTATCTGATCGGCCGGGATGTCGGGAGTACCAGCCACTTCTAACCATCGGAAACGTACGGAATGCCACCAGCCGCCACAACTTATAAAACGGCTTCCTCACACGAGCAATTACCCCCCTCTTTCCACGCAACTCATGTTGTTCTCGATACATCGCCGTTATTCTGTCCCGTGCTTTCCCGCGTTCGATATCCGGTGAGGAGTGCCCGGTATGTCTTTTTTCACTCTCCCTGCGATTGATAGACGACCGCCCTTGCCTGACGACTACCACATTCAGAACCCACCCCAATACGTAGCTCCCCGCTCAATGCGTGCAAGCAATCATAATTGGGGTTAATGAGCGAAAATCCGACAAGTCCGACTTTGCACCGAAGCTCCAGGCTTCCGTCGCCTGCAACGTAGCCAGATGCCGGAGGTCCCGACGCTCAAGCAAGTTTAGACATTCACGCAGGAGAACGCGCACCGGAGGAAGGGCCTTCAATCGGAACGCCAGCGAGCTGGCTATACGACAACCTGGAGCTCCGGAAGCCCGAAACGTTGCCAACATCCTATCAATTTTAGGACATGTGTCCTGACGGAGTCGAAATCAATACAGCTGACGCGCCGCGTTTACCGTCGAGCGAGACTATGTTCCAATCAACTTCCAGCACCCTTGAGCGGAGCCAATGGTTGACGTCAAAATCACATCCTCACAGTTAAGCTTCCGAAGCAGCCGCGTCCCATGGACGATGCACCCCCAACGCCCGTCCGCTTGGGGTTCTAGACCTCCTGTCCCATTTACTGCAGTGAGTCATGAGTTGTTGTCCCGTGCGAGCTGACGTCCGTTACGTACCAGCCAAGCACGGTGGCTGCCCGTGAAGTCGACCTCTTTGACGACAGGCCGTTCTTATAAACAACGATGACTCGACTGTAACCTTCAGACCTGCTCGATACACCCCCGGCTTTGCCACGTTCACTTCCCCCTTCACAGTCTACATCGCCGACATGGACACTCCGAGGTCCGACAAGACACGCGTCGCGGCCGAGCTGTCATACGCGGATAAGGCTTCCAAGTATGCGGGACCGCTCTCCGCCGCGACATCTGTTGTCCCGTCTCTCTATGAGAAGGGAGGCGCCGTCGCGGTTGAAACGGAAGTGCTCGACGTCCCCCCAGACGGCGGACGCGGGTGGGTCGTCCTACTAGGCTGTATGACGTACTCCGCAACCATATGCGGATGGGGGTATGTTCTTGTACTATGTGTTCAATCGTGGAGTTGAACATATGCGCTATCTCTCGTGAAAGGCTTGTGAGCAGCGGGCACATTTGCTTGATTACTCTCTGTATCGCTTTTGCTCACATCTCACTAGGTTTGGGCGTTACGGAAGAGTACTTGAAGACTAATGTCTTTCCTGATGCGTACAGCTCAGTGTTGAGCACGTTGGGCAGTGTCGCTGGTATGGTGCGTTAAACCTGCCCCCAGCGTCCACGTCTAAATATCTCACCAACCGCTATTTCAGTTTATGACGCTGCTGAGTGTCGTCTCTGGCAAACTGGCAGACCGATAGTGAGTCCTCGTATTCCCATGTTTATCTCGCCAATTGAAGCTGGCCTCTCCACAGCGGATATAAGGTAAGCGCGTGTCTCGCGATTTCCTGCATGTCATATGGTGAGCTTCGGCGTAGCCCTTTCTTGCAATCGGCGGAGTTCTGTGGATAATAAGCATGCTCGCGTGTGCTTTTGCAACGAAGCTGTGGCACTTCTTCATCATCATGGTGTGTTTGCCGCATTCCTGCCTCATGACTCCGCTAATCACACACTGGCATGCACTACAGGGGCCTATCCAGGGTCTCGCCAACGCATTGGTCTACCCTTTGACTGTAAGTTAGCTGTCTTGACAAGAGCTATAGACACTACTTACCTCGGACTAGGCCGCCTTGCCTGCGCAATGGTTCTTGACGTACCGTGCCCTAACCACAGGCATGGTCGTTGCTGGCAGTTCCTTCGGTCAGCAAAATACGTCGTCCATGTAGTCGCACACATCTGACCCCACACGTGCATAGGCGGTGCTATGTCCACGTTGATATTCCGTGTGATGCTCACCACGCTAGGATGGCGGAAATCCTTCCTGATCTATACCGCGATCGACGGGGTGCTCCTATTCGCCTCGTGGTTCATGATCGCCGAGCGGCGGAAGCCGTCACAGAGGAAGCAGATCATTTGGTTCGACAAGTCTTTTTTCACCGACCCCGTGTTCTGGAGTCTTGGTGGCTGTTTCCTCTTCACTGTCTTCGGTTACTTGTCTCCTATTTTCTTCCTACCGACCTTCACCAAGCAGAAGCTCCCACATTTGTCGCCTTTGGTGAGGGTCCTTCCATATTTCGCCGACATCTCTCGCTAACTGTGGTACGTTATCCTCTAGCTCACGGTGCTTCCGGTTACGATGCTCAATTTCTCTGCCGCCACCGGTCGTACTCTCGTCGGCTTCATTGCCGACCGCATTGGGCCTGTTAATGCCCTCTGGAGCGTGATCATGCTCTCTGGTCTCACCCAACTGTTCGTCTGGACGTTCGTCTCCAATTATGCTGGAATCGTACGCACGCGGTATTCCCCTCGCCTATTTTCTTTCCTCCTCACATGTGCCCGATTTCCTTGTTCTCTTTGCTGTTGTTATGATGGCATCTGACCACAGATGGCGTTCGGGATCATGTACGGGTTCGTGTGCGGCTGCTTCCTGTCGCTGAGCCCCGCGGTTGCTGCGCAACTGTATGGGTCGGGTAGGCTGGCGGGGTTGTCGGGACTACTGTTGCTGTTCAACCTGCCTGGTACGTGTTTATATTTGATCTCGACGAGCGCCATCTGACCCTCACACTGCAGGGAATTCTGCTGGAGTACCACTGGGTGGCGCAACCCTCTCCGCAACAGGCGGTAACTGGGTCGCCGTATCCGTTTATTCGGGAAGCTTGCAGATTGTCGGAGGCTCCGTGCTATTATACGGTATGCTCCGCTCTCCTTGTGTCGAGTTGCTGTCCTCTACACTGATAATATTGCTCTAAAGCGCGCTTCAAGCGCGAATCGAAAGTATTTTCAGCTTACTGAAGTGGTCGTCACCGCCGCCTTCCGTCTTACTGTGACTTCCGGCCACCGGGTGGATGCCAGCGCTTTGCAGCCTCGGTCTCTCGCTGGGGTTTTTCAGGTCTACGTTTGTACCCATTCTCTCTATGCCCCCATTATTTGCCACGACATCCTAGACTGATAGACAGACGAATCTCCGATACTCTTTTTACTATTACGTTTACATAGACCGTATCAATAGATTGTTCCTATTACTTTCCGCTACCGTCACGTACCATTCTGCGCAATAGATTTTGCCCAAGCACGCGAACTCAGGCTCATGTCTAGATAACAGCCCCCCCAGGCCTAAGCCTGAGAGCCACTCGAGTTGATAGGACTGTGTGGCCTGGAGTGAGACACTGGCACTTCAAGTTATCGCCCCATGTATATGCATCATGGTGCAACGAATCACTCATGATCGCTCATCTACATAGCTAGCAAGGTCAAAACCAGTCCTGTACATCAGGTTCCGCTAGTCGCTAAATAATACACAAGATGATGATCTGATGTAGACTACAGTGCAAGCAAGCTTAAGGATATCGAGCGCATATATGTGCGGGCAACGTCCGTGAACAAAGCTGAAGAGAAAGTCGTGCCACGTGGGGCCTGTAGCTTTGTCTACTGCTGGGAGATGCCGATCGGGATCGACCTTGATTCGTCCGATGCCGGGTGCACTTTGCAAACTTCGTTGTTTCCCAAATGCGAGCACTATCACCACTGTATCCTGCATACTTAATAATCATCGGGTATGCACGTGATGGACATTTGGTACATAATGAGACATAATGGGTAGCACGACGCCCACTCCCCCCCCCTCTGGTGACCTGCCAGGGCATGCCCTTCAAGTCGTCCTCGAGACACTTCAACGAGATGCGGTGGTGAGGAGGGAGGTGTACGGCCACAACTGATGATATGCAGCGAACCCACGCATCCTCTCCAGTGCCATCGGGATGCTACTCCCCGGGGCATACGGTATCCACTCCCAACTCTTCCCCTGCTGCACGAGCCTCCCAAGGTCCGGCATCTTCTGACTCGCGTCCACCGGGACGCGCAGGACGGTCCCGCTGTTCATCGCCGTGGTGAAGATGTATATCAGCCGCTTCAGCTCCAGCACGGTGTTGTCGTCCAGCGCGCCCACGCCGTTCCGGCGACGGTAGAGCGGCATGTCCATATAGAGATTGAGGTTCGCATCCTGGAAGCAGAACGAGAGCGGGGCGACGCCGATGAAGTCCGGATCGGGACACGCTGCTCGGAGCTTCTGTGTGAGGGCGGCGCGGTGTGCGAGAGCGGACGGGAACCAGTGGGGTGGCGCGCTGTCCCGGTAGACGAGACCCACGGACATGAGGGCGAACCTCGTCGCCGGGGTACCGTCTGGCTTCATCTCCGGGGGCCCAATCTTGAAGATGACTGCTTGGGCCGTGTTCAGCGCGGTCTCCGCGCCGCCGCAGCTGATCTCGATGAATATAGTGGCCTGCATGAAGAGGTTAAACTTGTGGACTTCTATCCAGTCGGCTGCGGCGCGGCCGAGCTCAGTCGCGGTTTTGTACCCGAGCTCTGAGAAGATGGAAGGGACTTTCAGGGCGGAACGCGAAGCGCACATGCGTCTGCGAAACAGTAAGCGACTCGTCAATTATCGCCTTGGGCTACTTGGACTCACTTGTGGGACGGCCAGGAGGCGGCTTGGCATTCCTTGCTGCAGTATCGTACGACTGCGCACCCCGTGCATTTCTTGAGCACGACGTCCTTTCCCCGAGGTACACGACACCAGTAACATGACTCAGAATCTTCTGTTAAAATGAATCTTCCAAGGACGGACTCCGGGCCTTGATTGTTGATGAAGATCATGGTTGTTGTGTTCTGATGCAGTAACAAAGATGAGGAGGGCTGATTAGGGCTTGATAGTGCAAATGCGGAGGGGACTGGCAGAACGCAGTCAAGCGGTAAGGAACAGCAAACTATAGCGGGTTTATATACGGACGCCTCCTTCACCATCCGCTTTGGCCACCAAGAAGACAATGGAGAATAGGAATGCAATTCACCGCATAATAAAAAGGGGGTAATGCAGGTGTGGTACAATCACCGTCAGCCACGAGCTCTGTGGTTGAAAACACAAAAGCGTACAGACCGTGATTTGCAGGACATCGCAATAGAACCGTTCGCGGCACTACCACTCTCGTCACTGGAATTCAAAGACAATAAAATAGATTTCAATAGACAATATCGGAGTCATGTACAGCACCGACCTCGACAGCTCACCGGATAACATGCGTCCTCTCGGTATACGTACCTGGCGACTCGCGAATTTCGGAATCCATTAGTTTGTTTGTGCCCAGATCGTTGGGGCACGCATTGATAGTGTCGGAACTCGAACCCGTACTAGCACTAGTGGAAATAATAGGAGTGGCAAGATGAGGCATCATGGTCGTGACCGTAAGCATGGCCGTTTGATGTTGAATTTGACTTTCAAGCTGGACTTGCTTTGCCAGCGGAGGCGGTGCCGTCTGCCCGCTAAATGGACCATAAAAGGGAATTTCACGTGGCATTAGATCGCCCTAGACGCGCTAAGTTGCCGTAAGTAGCTCAACGAGTTTTAATTTACTTGTCCCCCCCCCCCGCTCTGAATCTTGCCCAGTGCGTGCCGGATCCCGCCCACCCGTGTTCTTGAGGCCCGGATACCTTTGGCTCGAAGAAATCAAACGCTCGCTTGGATTGCGTTGCAAGAGCCCGCAGAGCCTGCTTGGTGGCCGGCGACGTGAAATTTTCGGCCAAACAGGGTGACGCGTTGCTCCGACAGTGATCGGATTTCTTGCCATCGCAGCTACAGTAACTGACCGTTTTACCCAGATCCCTTGTCCAATGCACATTCCGCGCACATGAGTTGCACACGTACATACCACATCCAAGATGGGAGTGAAAGGGTGCATCTCGAATATGAAGTTCAGCTTGGCATGGTTCCTCGGCCTTTTTCCGCCATGCGTCTAGCGTGCGTTGTCCATGTCCGTGTGTGACCGTAGTGCGAGCGGCTGATATCATAACAGAGTTAAGGCTTCGGTAACCAGGCCGCATACATGGTCCGATGGTTGGCACTCTCAGAGATCGTCCCGTATGGGACCGTTCGTCCAGTAAATTCCCGGTTCCTCGGCGGTCAAGGACCCAACGTTTGTTCTTCTCCGGAATGGCGAACCTATCAGAAGGGACTCATGCCTCGTGGAGCGCGGCACCCGTACGGCATGTCTCCTTGATGTTGGTGAATAGGCTGGCCGCGACGCAGTCTTCGTGGACAAGAGCATCTAGGCACGATGGAGGCGCGGTGGTTCATATTGGATTCCTCCGCGCCCTCCTCCCGTTTCGCCTTTCCTGTTTCCCGCGAGCGTAGGAGAGCATTTTCATCACTCCACACAGAACAGCATGTCCCTCGCCATACCGTTCGCCTACGCTCTTTTCAGCTCCACGCCTGCGCTTGCGGCGTACAACCTTGTCCAGGAGTATTCGGGCAGCAAGTTCTTCAATGGTTGGGATTGGCAGGATCACACGTACGACGACACCACTCATGGTACGCCTGAGTCCCTTGGCATATAACGATTGAGCATGACACTGACGTTGAGCCCACCGTGACTACATAGGGCACGTTTTCTACCTGCCCGAGGCCAATGCGATGGCGAAGCCAAACCCTATCGCATACCTGAACGATGCCGGCAATGCAGTGATCAAGATCGACAATACCACCTCCGTCGACTACATGAACAAGCGGAACTCAGTGAGTCCCACTCTGGCCTCGTACTTCAGCGCGTCTCATCATGACCGCACTCCCGCTTTCCGGTAGGTGCGGATCGCGACGCACGACTACTTCTCTGTCGGCTCCGTCTTCATCTTCGACGCGGTGCACCTACCCTACGGGTGCGCCGTGTGGCCCGGGTTCTGGACCAAGGGCCCGAACTGGCCGCAAGGCGGCGAGATCGACATCATGGAGCAGGTCAACCTCGCGCCCGCGAACCAGATGACGCTCCACACCGAGTCCGGGTGCACGCAGGCGAGCGGGGTGCAGCAGCTCGGCAAGACGGTCGGGACGGACTGCTCCGCGGGGGTGAACTCTGCGACGGGGTGCAGCGTCACGGAGGCGCAGCCGAACAGCTTTGGCGCGAGCTTTGCGGAGAACGGGGGCGGCGTGTGGGCGACGCAGTTCGATGCGGCCGGAGTGTTGTGAGTGCGCGATTTGTTGCTGGGCATTCGCGTTGCCGTCTCACCATTCCGGGGCCTTGCACAGTATCTGGTTCTGGTCGGTGAGTGTCTATTCTTTTTCCAACGTGTCGGTTTTGAACCTTGCTGATAATCGGGACGACTTGGGCAGCGTAAAGACGTCCCCGCCTCGGTCTCCAGTGCGACCAACTCGATCGATCCTTCGACGTTCGGCACTCCCTCTGCTGCATGGCCCGCCTCGTCCTGCGACGTTGGTCAGTTTTTCACGCCACAGCAACTGGTTCTTGACATTACACTCTGCGGTGATTGGTGCGTGTTTCTACCGTTCTGGATTGTCATTTCAGCGCCCTCTGAGACACTGACGCTGGCGCACTTACAGGGCTGGTCAACCCAACCTTTATCAGTCCTCCTGCGGTGGCGAGTTAGGAAACTCCACGGTGGACATGTGTGTAAGTGCCAGTACGGCGCTTGCAAGCGCATATTCCATGCCGCTGACCGAACGCCGTTCCGTCGTCTTGCAGTATCTGTACGACGTGATCAACCTGAACCAAACTGCCCTGGCCAACGCCTGGTTCGAGATCTCCTACGTCAAGGTCTTCGCCGCCAACAACGCCTCGATCGAGGTGCCCATATCTAGCTCTGGGTCTAGCGTCGTCCTCGGGGTAGCAACTACTACAGCCGCCTCGGGCACAGGGGGAGCACCCTCAGCCTCGAGCACAAGCACAAGTACCAGCAACGGCAACGGCGCGGATGGTAACATATCGAGCGGCCGCAACGGGGCCCTTTCCTCAGCGTCCTCATATGCTGCGGTGCTGAGCGCTGCCGTCCTCGTGGTGTCCTCGTGGGCACTTTTGTGAGCTTCGTTTGTTTTCTAGACCAGATATCGGAGAGATAGGTGTCTTCATCTTTCAAACCCCTGCCAGTGTGATTCATCAGAGAATTGTCGGACTTTCAAGGACTAAGTTAGTCTCCGTTATTTTTGACGATTTCGCGAGGTGGACTTGCAGTGAGTGTTATATTTTAGCTGGTATGTACCATTCGCGTCAGACGTCGGACACTTGCAAAAGCCAAGCTATAACGAGATGGTTGGGTCCCAGAGCCGCCAGCGTGATGCACGCACTGGGTGGGAGGATTTCACAGCCACCGCTGGCTAGGGCTCCGCATCGAGCGGATTACGGTACGACCTCAGAAATTCCGGCGAAAATACGTGGCGCCCGGCATTGTGCCGGCGTCTTCGCTTAGATTAGGAGACGATTACGGGTACGGTACGAATACGACTCGTAATTTACGGATCCGGTACGGACGGTCAGGCATATCTACATTGCTAATACGTGGTGCTGCCTGAGGGCCGCCTTAAGCGACTCCCGAGACAAGAGTAGTTTCTGCTTCAGGAGCATGAGGCTCCTAATGGTCTCCGGCTTCAAGCTCGCACGTCGCAACGAGATTGTGTCTCGTCCCGAGGAGAAAATCCGCTCAACCGCGATGGCGCACCCTAAATGCCAGCATCAGAATTTGTGGCAGAAGAGTATAGACGGCATGTATCAATTACCTGGAATTGTGAATATGTCCCTTGCTAAACGTGACAAGTTCGGAAAGCGATCTTGATTGGTTTTCCACCACTTGAGAGGATCGATCTGGAGGCGAATGGCATCTTCCGGGTTGAGAAGGAAATATTGAGAAAGTTCATCGTTTGGGTCCAAAGAGGCTGTGCTGGTGCTGTAACGTGCGGAGATGTCAAAGCGGCTCTTTGAAGCGGAAGATGACATGCGTGTAGTGCTGATAACTGCTGGTCCCGGGCCACCAGTGGTTGATGCCTTGGGGACGTAATGCGTACGATAGTGGGTTTCAAGCTGCGCCCTGCAGAGACGGAGGTGTTGAATCTCGCTGTCTGCATCGTCGTCTTGCGAAAGGTCACGCAATAGACCCTGCATCGAGATCCGGGGGTCTAAAACTGCCATAAAGTGTCACTGAACTGATCGCACCAAAGTCGACA
The DNA here is from genome assembly GCA_000338015.2 of Ganoderma multipileum BCRC 37180. Classification (NCBI taxonomy): domain Eukaryota; kingdom Fungi; phylum Basidiomycota; class Agaricomycetes; order Polyporales; family Polyporaceae; genus Ganoderma; species Ganoderma multipileum. Next base: position 6,193 of record BACB01000187.1, on the reverse strand, counting down.
GAAACGCAGGACTTACATGAAGCCCAGATATAGTATGGAGAGGCGTCCATCAGGTAATAGTAGTCGCTAAGCTTCCGGTGCGCGTTCAATATCCCTTGCTTCAATGCCGGTGGAGCCGAGAGTGGAAGCTCCCGGTATGCTGCTCGGATGTCATCTTGGACGCCGCGAAAGATGGTAAGCACAGCAGACAGAGTTGGGGCCCGCGTCATTGACATTAGTGTTGTTGCCTCACGGAAAGAGTCCAGCCATTTCTCGACGCGCGTGATCGCATCCCATTCGGTCGCACTGAGTTGCTCCAACTTCGCGTCCGCAGGGGCCAACCCAACGAACAGTCGAATGGCTTCAATGTACTCGAGGGCACGCTCTGTGGCCATGGTACGTAAGCAGGAACCAATCGCGGGCAGTCATGATAGGATAGAGCACTGACGCAGCATTTGATGAGTCGAAGACCAACGAGTTTTGACATCGAGGATCAGAAGCTTCGCAGCTTCGGGCTTCTCTTGAGGTGGGATGGGAGTGCCCGAGTCATGCCCACCGGTCGACATGTTTGTTCCATTGGACGTGGGCTCCGAGTTGCTGGTACTCTTCTCGGCGGCAACGTGTACGCATTGTATCCATGTTTGGCGTCGTTGCGGACTTGACCGAACGGCACGAATGATCTTGCGAAGCTGCAAGGCCGACGCGGCGTGTTAGTTCGATTACATATCAGCGGATCAGGCACAGTATAAGGGCACATAGTACCTTCTCAATAGCCGTGCCAACCACGTTAAAAGCTTGCGAAGAAAGTGACTCGGAGACTGGGGTGATATCGGAGGGACCTGGCAAAGTTGCCACATCCTTGTGGGCTGCCGAGTCGTGGAGACCTGCATCATCCTCTGGAACTGATGGAGAACAGGCTGCATGCCCGCCCGGGATGTTGATAGATGGAGAAGACTCGCTCCTCGTTTCATCACTCTGAGTAGCGACGAGATTGTTGTAGTCATTGGAGCGTGGCGCAGTAACACACTCCTGATAGTTTCGAGTGTCAGGCTGCGCCGGAACCGCTCCGATCGACTCAAGCAGCTGTTTGGTTCACGCTGAGTACACAATAGTCTGACAAGTAATTAGGCCGAAGATGACAGACCTGAAGAGCAGCCAAATGGACTGTGTGAGGGACACACCGCATCCGAGCGACCTTGGCCGAGAACGGAATTGCCGGCTTGTGAGTGCGGCAGCGACGCTCGAGAGCATCCATCATGGTATCATTGTTTGTTGCATTGTCACAATTTATGGCCATGATCTGCATTGTATGGATGGATGTCATAAGTCAGGATTGAATAGACTATGACCGAATATAAAGGTAACTTACTCGTCCCTTTAGACCATACAAGTCGAGTGTGTCCCAGACTGCGGTCGCGAGATTCTCCCCGGAGTGGTCACCGACAAGTTCGCGGAAGTCAATGAGTAATTCCTCTGTGAATACCGGCATCAGGATAAGCACACACGTAGAGGAATGCAATCATCACGCACCAAGCTCCCAGTCGTCATTAACGTAGTGCATAACGATGGCAAGGAATGCAAAGCCGTTGCTCGACGTCCATGCATCGAGGGACAGGCTAACCATGCCCTGAATTTTCTGTACAGCGAAACGTGAGCTCTGCGCTGGAAGATTTGCAAGCTGGATGGCCGCAAATGCTTACATGGATCATGGTTTTGGTCTCTGCTATTGTTGTATTGCTGAGGTCGATGATTCGCCGTTTAATCGTGTCTGCCGATGGGAACTCAAGTGGGAGCTGGCCGCGCACATACTGAAGCACGCGCTGAAATTCCGGACGTTCGACTTCCTGGAAAGGCTGGTCGCATGCGACAATCCATTCACCAAGAAGCTTCTCGAATACGTCCTGGTCGAATGTTCCCTGCATAGCGACTATCAATATCCATGGTAGAGGAAACCGAGTACATGGGAGAACAGTGAGCGCACACTACCGAGCAGTTCCAATAGCTCTTCTCCTTTCTTCTTCAGGGCCTCGAAGTACTCCTCAACAGCAGCGTCATCAGCAGCCACCTCACCACGAGCGATGCGTAGCTCCTGTACAGTCGGTTTCAGCTGCGGCTGGCGCTTCCGCACGGTCTCGTACAACTGATGCAAGTGCGGCCAGTGGTGCTCGAGATACCGGACGAGGCCTAGTACAAACAGAACGATTAAGCACACAATGTTATAGCCAGCCAAATCGAAACATGGTGACACACCATTAACACTTCCATTACCTTTCTTCGTCAAGGTGACAATCTTCGGTCGCTCACCAGGCTTGACGTGACGGCATTGATAATGCCTATCTCCAGGCTGCAGGTGCTGACGGGCAGGGTTGTCATCGACTTCAATCCAAAATTCATAGATGAAGTTCTTCATATTCTTCTATTGCGAACACTCAGAATCTGCTGTAGTCGTCGAGAATAAAACCGCACTTACCCGGGTCGTTGCCTGACTGCCACCAGTCGAAGATGATGATGCCGTCCGGGACACTGAAGCAGAGTTAGGTATCGGGGTTGAAGGTGCGGGGATAAGCGGGTCGTCGTTCTCGATGTCCCCATACTTGCACTTTGCAGGGCGGCCGGTAACTGTCTCCTTGATTGCGGCGCAAACCTTGCCATGAGTTGAACGTTTAGCTGTCGTGCGCGCACCTTTTTTCTTCCTCTTCGCGGGGCGCTCTGGTCTTGTCTTGCGCGGGAGAATGTCCGTAACCTAGACCATTTGATGATGTGAGTGAAAGATAATAATCATATTGAGGAATTCACCTCCTCGTGCAACCCTTCGCCGTGCTCCGACTCGGAGTCGGACCCAGACTCAACCCCCGGTGCCTCAGCCTCGAAATCAGTGTCCTCCTCGTCTGTCTCTTCAACAGGAAGAACTGCAAAATGATTACCGGTTGGGATGCTGTTGTTGTCGATATCCTCGAGGCGCCTCCGCTTGGTTCGCATCGAGGATGGGGTCACCGCCCAAGCACCTTCTGCCTCCGACTGGATGGTCTCGGCTTGGGCGGGGTCCGGAGCCGCTGCAGGTTATCAACACTATTGTAAAGGGAAGATATGCAAAGGATAAAACACACCTGATGAGAGTTGAGCCGACGCAAAGGGAATGTTGTCGAGAGCCTGAGTCTCCATGGTGTATGAGGGGGGGCAATGTATCCCGACGAACTTTAGTAGCACTCCTGTGGACTCCATTCGAGCTCAGTCCGCCTCTAGGCACCAATTTGTTGCCAACCTCGATCGACCAAGTCTCCCGGTGCAGCACTGGCTGCTCACGACACCACCTGAGTATCCCGCCGGACCCATCCTCATCGACGTGCAATAGCTTTGGTTGACACCGGCTGAAGCACAATCCCACAAACAAGCGTAAACCAGTACTGCTAAAGCCAGGAACTAGGACGCGAAGAAAATGAGAGTGAGATGAGGACTTGCCTTGCTAGTGCTCAAGCTTGAGCTCGGAGCTGCCTTGCGCTGCCGAAAGGCCCGAATGGCCATCACCTGTACTCGCGGCTTGACGATTGGGCACGCAGGTACATAGGAAGGACTGAAATAGGCAGCGTAGATTCATGTCGTTGACAACGGCAAGCGTTCAGTAGATTACGGCGTAATGACCGTGATACGGGCGGATGGCAGACGGGACAGGTACGATTACGCGCCACTGATACGGGGCGCTTACGGTCATGTGGGACCCGGTTTTTCCGTGCCGGTCGTATTTGGTCCTTTCCGCCTTTCCGTCGTAAACTCCGGTACGGTGCGGAGTCCTACCGCTGGCGGTTTCGAAGAGCGCTTGTACCCCGCGCGCGCCATGATCGACATCACTGCCCTCCAGCTGTCCTTAGCCCAGTCATCGACGGCCGCCGTCTTGTCATTCATATCACCTATTCCTTGACGCTCCCTTCCGCTATTTTCTCTCCTTCCATTGTGGTCTGGGAACGGAGATGGACGCCAGGTACGACTCGTCCTCGATGAGCGCCATCAAAATCTTCCACCATACGCCTGGGACTACTGTCGCGGTTTGTCCTCGTATAATTACAGCCCAACAACATCCACCGACAGGCCCAATCCCAGAGCCTCCGCATTCTAACGTCGATGTTGCCATTTCCTTTATAAGCATCCCGGAAACACGCCTGTCGGCCCACCCAGGCGGGCAAAGTCACCGTGGACATCCTCTCCCATGTCAGGGCGGAGAAGCACCGAAGGTCCGTATTTTTAGGTTCGGCCACTCACACGGAATGTAACTCACGGCTGTGCATCTGTGCGAACACCCTTCGACCCGACAGGTAAAACGGCGCGTGGCCGAGTCCTACTGCGGCACGCCAGATCCTAGCTCCTTGTTTCCGGTCACCCATTACCCGCACACCACAGTTGTTGTCCCGCTGTCCCATGATGCGCTTTCTTGCAATCTTCGGTGTCCTCTTCTGGTCCGCCGCGGAGACTCTTGCGGCATACAACCTCATCCAGTCCTACTCGGGGTCAAATTTTTTTCAGGGATGGGATTTCTTTGACGGATTCGACAACACGACGAATGGTGCGTATGTGTGTGCCCATGATCATGATGGACTGAGTAGTCGCTCATTGTGAGCCTTTCATCGGATCGCAGGTGATGTCAACTTCCTAAGCGAGGCGAACGCGACTGCGAGCGGGCTGACGTTTGTCAACGATGCTGGGCGTGCGGTTATCAAGGTCGACAACACCACGTTCGTTCCGTTCAACTTCAAACGCAATTCGGTACGTCGCACTTTGCAAACGCTCAGAGTCGTCCTTGTTTGCTCAGTTGGCATCCCCTAGGTGAAAATCAATACGCATGACTTCTTCTCCGTCGGAAGCGTCTTCGTGCTCGACGCAGTCCATATTCCATTTGGATGTTCGGTATGTGGGTCCCGTCCCCTTTAGAGGCTTTTTGCTGATCTCTCTTATCCTTCTAAATATCAGGTGTGGCCGAGTTTCTGGACGAAGGGGCCGAATTGGCCAGCCGGGGGCGAGATCGACATCATGGAACTTGTCAACCTCGCAGCAAACAACCAAATGACTCTCCACACGACCACCGGCTGCACCCAACCGGCAAACGTTATGCAGTTAGGCAAGACCTCGGGCACAGATTGCTCTCAAGGAGCGAACTCGTCCATTGGTTGCACGGTCATCGAGTCGCAGCCTAACAACGCGGGAGCCGCTTTTGCGTCTGCGGGCGGAGGCGTCTGGGCGGCCCAGTTCGACGTATCAGGCATTTTGTGGGTTCCCGCTTTCCCAGTCCGCCGGAGTGAAACGTGCCAGCTAACAGGATTTCCACTAGCGTTTGGTTCTGGACTGTACGGCCTAACTCCCTGCCGGATTCTCATATTGACGCTAATTATCGTTACACGTTACAGAGAAACAGCATTCCCGCAGATGTCAGCAACTCCTCGACCTCTGTGGACCCGTCGACCTGGGGAACGCCCTCTGCAGCATGGCCGGCGTCCTCGTGCAACATCACGAACTTCTTCACGCCTCAGCAGATGGTGCTAGATATCACGCTATGCGGTGACTTGTGAGCGTTTCCATCCACCCCATTCTGTCCGCCCCCACGCTAACGAGGTACATAGTGCGGGACAACCGAACATCTACGCGCAAACGTGTGGCGGTCCCGTCGGAAACGCCTCCACTTGCGTGCGTCCCCTTCATTGAACCTTCCTGCCAGAGCTCTAACCCTTGCCTCAATACTCTCAGTACCTTGAGAACGTGATCAACAACGGAACCAGTCAGTACGCCGACGCGTTCTTCGAGATCAACTACGTCAAGGCGTACTCGCTCGGGGATGCGCTCGACCCGACGATTTCTGGCTCTAGTACTGTGCTGTCGTCAGTGGCGCCAACGGGGACCTCGGGCGGGAATGTAGCGTCGTCGGGCACCGGCACGAACGGGGCTACCGGATTTGTTGGTGGGTTGATGGTAACCCTGATTGCAGCACTCGGGGCGGTGGTCGCATTGTCGATGGTTTGAGGACATTGTGATCGACTTGGATTACGCTCAGGCATCGCACAAGTGAGCGGCGACTGTCCGGACTAATGATACTTACGAGCAAGGTCATGTCGACTTCTTAAATCTGTGTAAATCCATCACATATGGACTAGGAGTTGGAGGTTGCGGGAAAGACAACATGTCCCGAAAGACTTGGCAGCGCTTCGCGAGCGGGTCAGATTAGTTCCGCTCA